>JBBBDQ010000777.1:1760000-1802500 GCA_037127315.1 Ascarosepion bandense
GCCAAGATGCGAACTACTAATTATAGATGTACAAAGATAAACCAGCAGATAATTTGAAATACCTGAGAAATGTTTTTATATATGAAGGAAAATATCACTCCAAAATCAGAGTAGGCATTGAAATATCAAAAGATGCCTTCCAAAACATACAGACTTTAAAAAAAATCAACGAATATCTTTAGATACCTTTTTAGAGAAGGATGCTGAGAATACCATGGCCTAATCAGGTGAATATTGAACTTTTAAGGAAAATTGAAACAATCTATAGTTGTAATTACGTCTTCCTTTGGAAAACATAATTATAGCTATGAAGAGACAGCTGAAATTTTTTTATCATGTAATGAACAAGAAAAACTTGAAAAATGTGACACACACAAAGCATAATAAAGACAAGGGGCACAGAGAGAAACCACAAAGAAACCAATTTTACAAGCGTGTGTAAATGGGTAGTCGAAAACAAAGGTAGGAATGATAAAACAAGTTTTAGAGGACGATTCTCGCTCATTTTCTGAAAAACATAGAACATAGAAAAATAATGTAACGGTTTCAAACCATCTTCATTTAGGAGCTCTTTACACGGTTCCTTTGATAAGCTTTTACATTTTCAAAGACATCTTTTTGATTATTCGTTTTTATAACGCTTTATTTTTTAGTCCGATTACTCATATAATACTTAAATGTAATATACACATATCACTAAAAGAAAAATATCAATAATAATAATAATACATGATTATCTCCACCGAATAAAGTACGGGAACTATTAAAGATTCCTCTTCAAAACATCTGGTTTTTCTTCGTCTCGCATATAATTATCTATAAGCGACAGAGAAAGCAGAATTATTAAATATTATCCGAAAATTTGTGAGACTGAACTTGCCAAAAAATAATCTACACAAAATAAAGACCTTATATTTATAAAAAGTGAATCATGGACATCTCTTTATAAAAATAATATACATGCACGCACATTCATGTATTAAATAAAATATGATATTTATATTGGTAATACTGTATATTCTGCTTTGGGAATAACAAACAGCAAAACTTCCACCAAAGCAATTCACTTCGCCAGAAATTAGGAAACGGCATGGCGAGTCCTAGCCGTAAAGGTTAGATTGGCGGAACCGAGAAACGCAATTCTCCCAAACACTTTCCATGGAAGCCGGTATAGAACAACGAGAGAGATCTCATATCCCACTAGTTAGAAAAAGTTTGTAGGGTGAAAAATATTTTTCAACCTCAAAGACTCGGGGACGCTTTTGAAGTATATGAAGACTGAAACAGACTGGACAGCTCCCTCTAAAATATGTCAACAGTTCTCCATGTTCGGCTTGAGATGACTATTTTTTCCACTAGGATGTTAGTGTTATCTTGAAATATAGCTCAACTCTCAATCTATGTTCGTCATGAGTCTTAGAGGTGTACCTGTATATCGTCGTATTATCAACAAAGATGTTTACAAATGATCGGAGTATACTCTTAAGCAGATCATTAATGTAAATCAGAAAGAGATTTAGCCCGAGAATGACGCAAGGGGACGTCTGCGCTTACTGCAGGCCTCGGAGAATGACGCAAGGGGACGTCTGCGCTTACTGCAGGCCTTCAGATATCTACATGCTAGGAAAGATTTTATAATTGAGAAAATTCTTCGAGTGATTCCATAGCTGAAGAGCTTCTGCAGCACACCTTTTTACCATATTTTATTGAAGGCATTCGGATACTTAATGTTATGGACATCGCGGTGTGTGTTTGTCGTCAATCGTCTCACTTTCTGTGCGTAACAGTTGTTAAGACATCAGCATTAAATAAAGCTGGTTGAAACTCAGTTTTCTTCACACAAGATGTTAATTCTATCTAAGTGCTCGATGACCTTAATTATAGACTTAAAAAGTTAGCTTATGATACTGAAGAGATTAATGGTTCGATTCTGAGAGAAGATAGCTCGATCACATTCTTGAAAACCAGATATACGCTTGCCTCCTTCCATATGATAGGGAAAGATTTCTCCTTCCAGAAGCTGTTAAATAACTTTACTATGATTGGGAATAATTCTGGGTTAAAATTTTAAGGACTACCACTGGAATTGTTTGGTGTGATGTGTTTTGATAAGTCGAGACTTCTCTTAATAAAATGAGTATATTACTGAGATTGTTCTCGGTGAGACGTAGAAGTTGGGGAGGGGTGGCCTTTATCATATAACGGTAAGTTTGAGCAAAGATCGGGGCGAAGAGCTTCGTTTGTCTGAAAGAGAGTATATAATCTTGGGCACAACCGCTTTGTCTCGGTTCATAGTTTGTTGGTGATCTTCAAAAATTCGCGAGATCCAATTTGTTTCTTTAAAACACTGGTCTAGACAGCTTCTGTGTAGCGGTACTTGGCGTTTTCTAATATTCTATTACAGCCATTGTAGGTGGTTCTGAAAGAGGGGCCATACTACACCGCTCCTTGCAATAGATATTGAAGTGGTTCCAGTGAGCCATAGCTGCAGCGGATTCAAGGGTGAACTGACGGTTTGGTTATTCCGATTCCAAATAAACCGGGCTGTTATTTGTGATGTATCTTAAAAAGCTTTTGCATAATCTACATAACATAGGTATACATTCTTTCACATTTGTATTCTGAGTTAAATACCACATTGCTTATTCTGGTGTTTAAATAATTCTTACAGTTCTTGCCAAATTTCGGCTCTAATTCTGCTTTGCACTCTGTTTATTAGAATTATGATGAGGTTTATGTGCCGAGTTCAAATTCCTGCTTAGTCGATTGCGGTCATTTTCGCAATAATGCTTGGATGAATGCTATCACTTTTTCTTAAGGTAGGAAGACTGCGCTCTCTAGCCTGGAATTGCCGTGTAGGAAAAAGGCCAATAACTATGGCAATTCACAGAAAAAATATGGAGAACCATGATCCTGACGCAACATGATATTTAAAAAAATTAAGTTGAATTGTTTTTAATTAATGATATTTAGTATTAAATCATAAGCTTTTGTAATTTTCTCTATATCAATATTTACAGTAATATATTTTTGTTACCCCATTATTTTAGTATGGCAGTTTTGTATTTAGCAGTTATTACTTTTGTTTTGAAGTCATATTTTGACAGATCTCATATGTGAATAATTGTTTTTATCTATCTATAGCATTTAATTTGGTATATAAGCAGCTTAATTTCATTTAAATAAGTTACATTAAACCCAAATCACTGTGTTTAACTGTCATTGTATTTTCTTTTTTCGACCGTCTTCGTCATTCTCGAAAACTAAGTATTGTTATTATGTTAGACAATTTTATATCTAAAAATATGAAAAAAATAAAAATAATACAAAATTTAAAAAATGGCAGAAAGTAAACAACAAAATATTGGCTCCCATACAAACAAAAATATTTTCTTGATTATGAAGGAGATGGTCAAACCTTTTTCAAGAAATCGACAAAAACATGAACTTCGGTCAGTTTATAGAGTTTTTATTTCATGTATAATTCTTCGAAAAGTAGAAAAATACAATATTAATCATACAGACTATAAAAGCTGAACATGTCCATGCGTACATTACTAGATTATGTATTATACTAGTGTACACATGCCGTCAAAACTTTATGACAATTGTTATAAAGTTTGTAACAATGAAATATTATGAAACAGTATGTTCAGATTCAATAAAGTGGTGTTAAAGAATCCACAACTAAGATATAGATCAATAAACCATTTAATTAATACTTTCCTATTATATTTTTAGACGTTCAGTTGTATATGTGTTTCATTGATTTTTACTTGTATTATATAAATCGTTTTTTGCACAATATCTTTGTATATGTTTAGTATAATATTGAAATGAAAATATCTCTCGGAAGAAAAGAACTGGAAACAGAACTACAAAAATGATGACAATAAAGCGTATTTAAAAACCTAGTTGAAGCAAGATGATCAATTAATAGGCAAAAGTATTTTGGTGCCTCACATCAAAAGCTAGTACAAATAAGACTACAATCTAAGGCAAAAGTACGAGTAAATGAACTGATTAATTGAACATCATTTTTTACTCGAGAACAAATTTTATCTAAAACGGGTAAGGAAAGTAATCACTCATAACTTTACTAAATTAATTGTACCTCCTCTTCTAGTATAGATTTAACATTAACATTTGACAATTATTATATAGTTTAATAATTGTATATTTAAACATACATACTTATGTACAACGTTATACAAATCTTTCGAGGCCTTTTCGTTCCATCTGCTCTCTTTATTTCTACTGCAAATTCTTTCCTTACTTCTTTCCTACTCACTTGCAAATCATTTATACCCGTTTCTCTTTCTCTCCCATTTCAATTTCTATATCCTTCCCTACATATTCAAAATTCTCTGTTACACACGTGCAAATGCGTCTTACTAAAAACCTACAATTTTCAAGAAGCTTTTCTTTCTTTTTTTATTTATTGTTGTTTCTCTTGTTCGGTTTTTCACTTTGTATTCCTGGTCATTATTAGTTTTTATTCTTTTATCTATTTCACTAACTCATTCTTTTTCCTAACGTTCTTTCGTGTATTAAAGTATTTTTTTTTTTCATCTGCTCATACAATACTATCAAATCACTTCTGTTCTTTAACTTATTTCTTATGTATCTTTTGTGCTTGTACTGTCAACATTATTACTTGAATGATATTCGTTTTTTCAGAATTCGGTTTCTGCGTTTTCATTTATTTACATTCCAATTTTATTTTTATTTTATGTGAATCTCTCAGGAGCAAAATGCATTCTTTTCGGTAGCAATTTTTGGTTATTTACGAAGCTCTATTGAATCTGACATACGATCAGAATAGCGGGGCATTCATTGCTGATCGGATGAGCTACACTAGCGATCAGTCTACACTAGGAGTCTGAAAATCATAGGCACCTTCTACAAAGAAATCTGGTTATGAGTCCCTACAATGTATTTCAGTTACCTAATATTATTTGAATTATAATGTGGCTGAAAGATTATGTAATCGTATACTACGTAATACTGAGGCGAATGTCAATAAGCAATGTAGAATATAAAGGATCCGGTACCACAGCATTCATAAGAGTGCGCAATATACAATGGACAATGAGTCAGATACATCCGGGTTTATTTACTATATTCAACTTCTACACTTTTACAACGAAGATAATTGTTTTCAAACGAAGTTAAATATTTGGTAATAATTAACATATAAATGCATCTATGTAGAGGCGTGCTTGTATAAAATGTATTTTTTAATTCGACATTTTTATTACTTTAAATGTTATTTAGTGGATAATAGCATTTGAAAAAGACATCCAATTTTTCTTTTAATTTAAAAAAGTGTATTACGTCTATCGGTCTACGATTTCGGGAAAATTTAAAGAAAATGTGCCTTCAGTCGGAGCTAGTCTGATGTTTATTTTTTTCCAATAAGTTGTAAAACATCTAGATAAAATGTGTGGAAAAACTGTTCAAGGAGTGTTTGTTTCTGGTTTCATTCTAGTACTTCCGATCGTTACAGTCATTCATGCGTGTTAAATGATTTTAGTATTTTAGAACGGGATAGTTAGATACATGATGGCATTTTTGGATGGTTACATTTCAAATAATTATTTGTATCCTATAAGAAATGTTTAGAAAAATTCAAAGCTTTGTAACAACGTGTATAAAAATTTTGGTTTGAGATTTGCTGTGGCTGAATTAAATTGCTATCAACTGCAAAAAGTTTTAAAAATTATTACAAGCCGAATATGTTTCGGTTTTAAGTAAACCATTAAATGTTAATATGCCCCCAAAGGACAATTCAGTCTTGTTTAGATTTATGAGTACATATTCCGGAATTTACACAGTCATCTTAATGAAGTCTTTATTTTGCATGCACACATTCCAGAGGTAAATACTTTTTTCATGACAGAAAACATTTAAGTAAAATATAAAATAAAACAAGGAAACATTAAGAGAAATTTATTCTAAACAATTGTCACCCTGTCATTAAAATGACGGTATAATATTTGAGAAGAATATTAGCAGGCTATCCCTCCGAGCGTGACATGATGGAGTATATAATATATATCCGAAAATCCCCGTTACATGAGCGTTCTTAAAAAACAGTAAAAACAGTGAGTTATTGCAAATCGCCTGAAGACACCATATGAAAGAAACCGAGGTCGCGTAATAATTCAATTACAAATGAAAAATATTCAAAAGTTCTACAATATAATTGTATTGAACACTTTTTATACAATTGTGTACTGGTGTAATTTAATTATTACCAAAACCAAAGTAGTTATTAAATAATCATATATTATGTTATTATGATTATGGACTCTCCCGTAGATTTATTTATTTATGAATGTCTAACTCAGTTAGACTGCCACACAGCGAATTGCTTAGTGTGGTGAAAGCTTGTGTAGCACCATCCACACTTTTTGGAACTGCTTATTAAAAATGTGCGTCGTGGTGCAGTAGATATCGGCGCGGAACGAAAGATCGGGAAGCCGAGTTCGAATTCCAGTCGAATTTCTTGTTTCACTTACGCGCAAATATCCTTGGGAAAGTATTAATCCGTCTCTTCCCTCCAGTTATGGGTTAAATAATAGGAGAGATTGGGTTCTGTAGCCTTCTTCGGCAACCAGTCTACCGGAGAAAGTAATGGCAACCTACTGCAGGATAATCTTCACCCCAGTCTCTTTCGAGACATGATCGCCCAAGCGTGTATCACGTATGCCACTTAACTGACTGACAGACTATTACAAACAATCGGTGCAGAAGTTTGCCACAGATCGCATGAACAGCAGACCTCAGTTATTTAACCCATAACTTTCCTAAGGGTACCAGTGCGTAATTCAATGCAGAGTATTCGACTGGAATTGGAACTCGAGTCACCGATTTCCCTTTCCAAAGGACAAGTATAATATAATAATGACCGCCAAGACATCTGTTCTTATCCATAATCAAGAACAATGGATAAAAAAATAACTATTAACCAATTTGACATTACAATGGGCGCATTAGACCCCGCAGACTCTTCCGATCTCATTGGATTATTTGCACTATACAATATTACTGCACACCATGACATAAACACACAAAACATAGGGTATATAGAGATGAGGTCTTATGTTAGTACAAAACTCTACACATTTTAAAACAGACAAAATAAAAAAACTTATCCAGAGAGAATTCAAAAGTTTAAATCTAAAAGTAATAGTGAATATTAATTTAAAAGTAGTAAACTTCCTCGATGCAACACTCCACTTAGTAAATAATAATTACCAATCATACATAAAACCCAATGAATATCCATTATACATCCACCCAAAGTCAAATAACCCCCCAAGTATAATCAAACATATACCCTTCGACATAGAATATAGAATTAGTAAAAACTCTTCCAGTGAAGAAATATTTAACAAACATAAAAGTCTTTACAATAAGTCCTAAAAACTAGTGACTACAAAAATCAAAACATCAAGTATATAACAAACTATAACCATAACAGGAAAAATAGAAATAGAAATATCATTTGGTATACACCTCCTTTCAACCAAATGGTAAACACCAAGTTAGAGCAGAAGTTCCTTAATTTAATTAAAAACACATCCCCACTCACAACACTCTAAGAAAACTTTTTAACAAAAATACACTTAAACTAAGTTATAGTTACCCAAATAATCTTGAAAAAATCATAACTAATCATAATGAATATATCTTTAATCAACACGTGGATCGCGATAAAAATAACCACTAAAATAATAAAGAGGACAACAATAAAAACCTATGCAATTGTAGAAACCCCAATAATTGCCTACTATAAAATAGATGTAAAATAAATTCAATTATCTATCAATGCAATATAACATCAATTGAAAACCCCAGTGTAAATAAAGTCTATCTCGGATCTACAAAGAACACCTTTAAGCAGCGCTGGTACATGCACTTAACTTCATTTAGAAACAACGTGTCTCGAAACCAAACATCCCTTTTTGCATAATTTTGGAAATTAAAGGACACAAAATAGAAACCCAAAGTAAAATAGAAAATCTTGGAAAAAAACTAGAACCTGCAACTTGCTTAACGACCGCTGCCATTTATGATTAAGTGAAAGATGCACATTCTAAAGTACCCCAACAATGGCGAACTACTGAACCGTAGAGATGAATTAGCAGTGTTATGTAAACATCGAAAATATTTTTCGTTAAAAGTTAATTAACCAAAAAATACCTCATTCACATAAAATAATCCTCTCCAAAAGGTAATTAATATCCATGTTTAATCCTCAAAATAAAAAAAGAACATCGTATTAATAAACGAAAATGAACTCACACAACATTAAAATTCCATTCACTCATAGATAGTAGGAAAATAAAAAGTGTCTATCCTTTTTTAAAAAACATTAGATCTCAAATTACCTAGAAAAACTAAAAAGTCACCTGTCCAAAACTAGGCTACCCCGCATCCCTCTCCTAACCCAAGACTGTATCTCTATGATTACAAACTGCCGGCTAAATCATACTAAACCCCCATCCCACATTCACTTACATATCATATCACAAAAATAAATGGTTTTCACCTTTTATATTTCATTTCAACTTATTGCCAGATGAGGGGCACACATTGCTCCGAAACACGAGGATTTTTGTGTAGTGATACTATGCTTTTATAAACAATTGTAACAACCATTACAATATTAAGTTCTACGTTGTATCGAGCATTCTTTATAAAAGTAAATACATGAACAGTGGGTTTAAAAATCTCCGTGTTCGATAACTTTCTTACAATACTCTCTCCCTCTCTCTCTCTCTCTCTCTATATATATATATATATATATATATATATATATATACTTCACGGAAAAATTAGTAAAAAAATAAAATAAGGCACTGTTAAAAAGCAAACATATGGCAAGAGCTTCAGAATTGTTACTAATGTTTAATAACTGGTAATAAAGAGAATGAACTAAGCCGACGCTGCCTCGATATTTTCTCTCTAATGAACTGAGCCGACGTTTATCTCTCATTGGAGGGAAATTATATATATCTATACAAAAAATACACGACGGTCTTTTTTTATAATAGAGAGGATCCTTTTCAAATAATTTATTTGTAATTTTACATTAATGTCATCAGCATTATGATATGTATTGAATAACTTATTAATCATATGAATTAAAAGCAACAATTGTTCATATACCTGAGTTCAAAATATATAGGCCAGAATAACGTTTGATTAATTAAACCTATACGCATGAACTCTTATTAGCTCCGATATCATTATTCTTTCATCAATGATTCTGTTAAATTTCTCACTATTCTACGTTTAACATTACATTAAGTAGTTTTTGTTCCTTCCCAGAAACGTTATTTACCTCAATATTATTTTGAATTTTCATTGTCATATTCATATTTGACCGTAAGTTTTCCCTTTGTTTTATATCTGAAGAGAGCAGAAGTCTTTAATTTGGTGTTTTGAAACGATATTTGATAAAGTAAGCAATAGTCAGCTTAGCAGAAAGTGAAGGGACATTTTTCACTATAAAAATACTCTTTTGATTTAAACTTCTATACCAGTCGATTAATATAAATTCTCTGCGTATCCATTGATAGAAACACTAAATTTGAAATCTATATGTATATAAATGGATATGTCTATCTGTGTGTGTGTGTGTTTTTGTATCTCCATTCTAAAGAACCCTACTCCTCCAAAACGCTTGGTCCTATTTCAACGAAAATTGGGTCACTTGTCGATCATGAGATAAAACTTTGATGTACGCAAAGATTTTTTGTATCGATTTACAAGATACGGCAAAAATCAACGAAACACTTAGAATTTACCTACTTTTCTCCTCCAAGACGCCTTATGATAATTCAACCAAAATCGGGTAACTTGTAGATCAATGTCCGGACCTTTGATTGACACAAAAATTATTTAAATCAATATAGAGGATTTGTCAAAAAACAACAACAAACATAGTTTTGGTTGGTTTTCTCCGCACTTTTCTGCATTTCTCCAAGACACGTCACTCAATCTCAAACAAAATCGCGTCACTGCTAGATCAAGATCTGATGCCTTGAAGTGCGAACAAAAATTTCAGCTGACACACAGGGTGCCACAAAACTTTTCCTTTTAGCAATAGTTTATTTCTCAAAATTTGGGTCTTTTTTTTTAATTTTCTACCTTATCGTATGCCATAACAATTTCACGTTTTCTACAAGGTTTCAACCCCTCCGACGTTGCAGAGAAAATACATCTACTTTTCTGCGTCATAACGTCATCGCATCACATTACAGGCTCATGTTCTTCCAATTACACGTACAATATTCCCTTTTATTGACAAAAATGACCAAGTATTAATCTCCTTTTACAAATACTACAAAACAATATTTCCCATATTTTAACTTACGAGTCACAACATTCTCATAATGGAGCCTTTTAAATAAACACTTAACCTTACCATTTCAACATAACCAGTAAAAAATACCCAGCAACACCGGTCTATATATTTGGTGTCCTATAAATTTTTGCTTTAAGCATTTTTAATTCGTGTTAGTTGTCTGTGTCCATGAGTTGCACAACATCTAATAAAAATGTCAGCAATTCTGACCAGTGTATTTCTACTTTCACAATTTTAAATAAATCAATTTTCGTGTACTTTTTCTGGCGTGTTTGACTGTTATATTAACTTGAAGTTGCTAGTTTAACTGTTTTCATGTTTTTAGCTGACGTTCCTTTCCAATACTCTGAATCCTTTCACTGCAATCGTATCAGTAACTTCTTCCAATATTTTCGTACGGATTGATTCATTCCTCACTCTCATTATACATTTCATTTTCTTAGATTTTGTTCTGTGGTATTCTTCAAATAGCTTCGTTTTCTTAGTTAAGCATTTTCAGTTTCTTTGCTTTATCACTGCTCAATGTTTACGTAATTTTCAATTCGTCCTTACATCACACAATGATTTTAATATCTTGTTTCTCTTTTAGGGTTATATCCTTACGAAGTATTTCACATGTCTGAAGATTGAAGAATATCAAAATATATATTATATATTTAGAATATGATGAACACTGAAATTTCTTATGTAGTGTCTGTTCTACCATATAGTTTTCGATACTGAATGAGAGACAGAGGAGACAGTTAGACATAGAGAAGGAAGCAGACAGACAGAGGAATATTTCCAAGAATTGTATGGAAGAACATATGAGTAAGGAAGATTTCTTCGAGAAAATAGAAACTGGAAGAAAATTGTGAACCATAATCTAAAAGATTTGGAATTTAGAAGAAATAGAGAAAGATTGATGAATCATATACGCAGAAGGCATATTGAAGTCAAGAGACGCGAGTAACCTGTATAACGAACAGGAGAATCTGTTTCGAGTAAAATTCAAACGTTATTAAGGGTAACAACAGGCAGCACTTTGTAGAAAGCCGTGATCGTTTTTGTACTGAAATTGAAAAAGTAGGAACATGAAAATCATTTCTTTTTTAATGAATTTCCTGACGCAAATAATATTATACACGTACATGCTGCAATTTTAGAGGTTGTTTTCTCTCCACAGTTAATTACTGAAGATATATTTATAAATCTGTTGATTTTTCTAGCAAACGGAAATACCCATAACTTATTAACGTTAAATGCAACGCCACTGAAAGCGCATACATTATTTAAGGCGTACTTAGGAACTGATTCTCTTTCCGAGGATACCAAATTGCCAGCAACCAACCATTCCTGACTGAATACACTAATCTAGAGAATAAAAGCCTCAGATAGGTTCTTGGAATTCCTGGCGGCATTTCATGATTTTCTGCATTCACATTTAACAATGTTATTGTCAAAACTGCCGCAAGGAAATGGGAAATTCTATCAAGTATATGAAAATATTTGATACCTGTCCAAGATTCCAAATGCAGATATTCCTTGGAAATTAATCTGTAAGGTCAATGCATTCCATCAATCTACGTTCGCAATACTAAATGAAGACTGCTAAGAAATTATTGAAACCAACACAATTATTTTGGTTAATTCCTGTAATGCAAAAATTGAGAAATCAAAAAGTATCACTAAAATGGTCTTAGTTTTCTTAAAAGGTCATACGCGTTCAGTCAATTATTTTATGAAAATAGATCTAGGTCAGAACAGTTAATTTTTGCGCGTGAGAGCACGAAATTTTTGTTGCTGGAATTTTATTTTCGGTGAAGGTCTAAGATTAGAATACTTTTAGCCAAGAGTTAAGTGGTTATTTGGTAGTTTTTATCATAAAGTTGACTAATTTTGGGAGTCTTGCCACTGAAGGTAGGAACATCAGTATTTTTTGTTTTTTTTTATTTTTACAGAAATAATTGTTACCGAGCGTTTCAGACAAGAAAAGTAGCAGTGACAACTAAAAACTAACTCTTTATAAGAATAATTTAGTAAAAATATAAGATGAACGAAGCATTTCTAAAGCAAGAGAAGTCACCTGTATCAATTTTTTTTAAATTAACCTAAGGTAGTTAACGTGTTGAATTATATAAAAATAAGCTTCTTTCATTTTTTTGTTAAGTCTTATTAAAGTTTTTGTTAAGTCTATTAAACTAGATTATTTCCGATTTCTAGATTATTTTTCAGCATTCATAGAAATTTCTTGCATATATATATATATATATATATATATATATATGCGATACATGATACGCTAAAAGTCTGCCTCCTTCTACCGAGCGCCCATAGCCCAGAGTTAGAATCGCTGACTGACGCCAATTCGGTTGTGTTTCAAACCTGGGTTAAAATCAATCGAAGTCTAACCGTACTGATGAGCTGTGATACAACAAAACAAATCTGCCTGCGGAGGACTATATATTTATATATATGTATATATATAGATATATATCTTCTGTCACACTCATGGAGAGAAAAGAAATAGCGATGCTTCGTCGGCTCAGTTCAATCTCTTTACTACCAGTTATGAAAGCTTTTGCCATGCGTTTGGTCTTTATATATATATATATATATATATATATATATATATATTGAGGAAACAGCAAATAATCTTCTGAAATATTTTGTCGTTATTTTTTACGACATAGGTACACCTGTATTGTGATATTGTTATAAAAATATTTGCAATCAAATCATTGAGTTTTAACATGCCTGTTCATTTACACGGTACATATTTCCTAATTGTTTGAAATTAATTCTGAAATTCAGTTATGATAATGCATATTGATTTTAATGTAAAAAAGTGTAAATTCTGTTAGAAGCTAAGTTATTTCTAATTAGTTTAACTTTTTTTCTTTCAAAATCCTAAGTTTAAACGAGTTAGAAGAAAACTGATTTCAGTATTTATATGCATTGTAATGTTTTATTTAAATATTTTCGCTGAAGAAATTCTTACAGAAGTGTTTTCATTTTCATTTAGCATTCAGGAAGCCCTGTCGATAAAGATAAGAATAAACTGACTGCAAATACACTGCGCAAATGTTGTTATCTACTAGATTATTATTTGCAAATTTGACTATAAACCGAGCTATGTTTGACTTTTTGCCTCTAGAGTTTTATGAAACCATTCCTATCTTTTTAATCCTTATATGATGTTGACTTATATCTAACATTTACTATTGTGTAAAGCGAACATATACTTAGCCTAATGCTTATATTCGATATTAAATAATCAAACAAGTGATATGACATAAAATTAACAAACAAAGTATGGCAAATATAACCTGGGAAATATCATTACAAGACAAACTAATCTTATTTTTCTCAGAACAATATCATAATGCCATAGATTAATTGATTTTATTTTACCGCTTATCAAACTTTCACAGTTCTATAAAATATCCTCACAAGTGTTTAATAATCTATTCTAAGTGTTGGAATTAATAAAATGTGATGCCCCATGCATTAAAATTTTCATGTTTCCAAATAGTAAGATTTTATTATATTTAATATTTTTACTATTTACACTACTATTTACATCGTTCGAATCGTTGTCTCGATCTTTGTCATATTCACAACATTTTGGCTCTTGTACATTCCGGTCTTCATCAGGTGATATATATATGGATATATATGCGGAATGAGGTTAAAATAACAGACAGAGAACACCATAGGAAAATACAACTTAAGGAATCAGCGCATATGCTAGGCTACATAAATCTCTTAAGGTGAACAAGCTTAGACATGAATAAAATAGAGAAGAGTGCTAGAAAAAATCAACAATAAACAGTTTTAATGTGAGCTATAGTAAAAAATTATTACTGAGACACTAGGTTTATAAGTCTCCAAAATTAATTCCCTTATTTTTCTCAAGAACACATGGCTGAGTGGATAAAAGGGTTGATTGTAGTAATTCGGTGGTAACTGAGATGTGCATGACGTATGGAATCTAACAGAGGGAACGAAATAATTTTAGTTAGAAATTTTAACTAAAAACGGCCGGAGCTTTCAACGGCCTAAATGTCGATAATATGACAAAATACCACTCAAGGCAGTAGATTACAGAATCAGGCTGGAAGTAAGTGCAGATTATGAGAATATGAGCGTATATAACGGTTGACCCTCGACTTCAATGGGTTAAGTTCGTAGACATCGAGGAAGCATCCTCTTGAGGGTCTCTTTCATAATGTAGCGATTCTCAGAATTTTGCTGCATCGACAGTGCTTCGTACCAATGAAACACAAGGATAATGAGGAAGATTCGACCCTGTGGACAGTGCATGTCGGGTTTTATCTATAAACATCTGATAGCGTGTTTGGCGGGTTTGCGACATTTATTCTGTAGAAAAGATGTTGTTGGTTGAAAAACCATCCACGGTGTCCATCCACGGTGTCCCGTAAAGGTTTTTGAACTCAAGGCTGGAAAGTGAAGATTTTGCCATTCTAGCCAAGTTATGGAAGCAATAATCAATTTATATTCTGATTTGATCTATTTGAAGATAGTGCATAACACCAGAAATTGGGTACTTTCTGGAGGCGTACAAGGAATTGATAAACGAAATCTTATTCTGCTATTCTAAGATATATTAGAGAAGAAGCACTAAAACAGAACATTACGAAAGAAATTCTAAGTGTGTTGTTAAACTGCATTTCATCCGAGGCATTGAAAGAAATAAAACCTTTTATGTATTCTTGTGATGGGGCTAGAAACGAATGACAAAAGTGAATGAAACCGATAAAAATAATGTGGATCAAATTAAGGACGATAGAGATTTAAGGAGTCAGAAAATGATGAAGATCACGGGAGATGAATCATATAAAAGAAATTAGTTTATGTGAATTGCATCATTGAATATCAAAACATTGTCTATAGACACCATAAAAACTCATTCTAATCATGAAAGATCAAACTTTCTTTTTCTCTCATCACGATAAAACAGAAAATCCTTCAATGAATTTTAACCATTTATCAAATTACTAAAGATTTAGCGGGCCAAATCTCTCAGCCTATACATGCACACGTGTTGAAGAGGACACAATTGAGCAATGGAAAATGAGCGTATAAGCTTAAAGATATTTGCCTCTCTCCACATAAAAATAGAACATTTTAAACAATATAATTCGAATATTAAACTGAATATAAATGTCGAAACATGTCGTAATATAAAGTTACAAAACGGGAGTTTATCAAATAGTTGAATACGAAAAATAAATCAAGAACAAATTTGCAAAGTGACATAAAGGTGTTTGAGCAGCAATTAAAACAAGGATTTGGAGAATATGTAAATAATCTGCTGGTGGACAATTGCTATTCTTATTTGCAAATATATCCCCACTTGCTTTGGTTTCATAAATAAAGATTTTGGACTACCATTAAAGCTAACAAACATTTGGTTTAAATGACCTTTATTTCAGTCGATGGATAGGCAAAATAATATTTCTCTAAGATCAAAGGAGAGCAGATTCTCTGAATCGATTTAGCTACAGCTTTTCTTCGAACTGACTCAGCGAGGAACGATTTGACCTTTGACTGCAAAATGCTTTTTTATCTTAACAAACTTAAGATGTTATCAGTGTATATATATATATATATATATATATATATATATATATATATATATTGCTAAACACAATCGATTACTCTAAGGAAGTTAACATTATATAATATATATTATCTCAGTTGAAGATAAAGGGAAGTTCGAAAAAACAAGAAATCATTTTTACTTTAACGTCATCATCTTCCTCGGGTTCTTCTCTTTGGTGACCCAATAGTGAGGATTTAAATAAGAAATTAATGGGTGAAAACCGTTTTTCTGACCTTTAAAAATTATCACCCAATCAGTTAAATAATGTTTCTCCTAAAATCTTTAAATTTTTTATAATAATAATAATTTTAGTCTATATATTAGTACCGTTGTACCTATGGGTGTCACATTCAATAAAGAGATATGAATGCACTGACAGACATAGTAAATTAAACATAGGAACGCCGGACGACGTACACACAAACACGCATGATAAATGAAAGAAAACTGCGAACAGAAAATATAAAAATAAAAGAGAATTACTGTAAAATATATATTATTTATTATAAAGTGAGGGAGTAATAGTTTACTTATACAATGATTGTGTTTTAAATAATAATTTCAAGTCTTTCTTTATTGAGTTTGTTTTGATTCTCCTGCTACTTAGAAAAATATTTTCATCCGTTTTTTTTTATTCAATCGGCTCGTATTTTAACCAATTATCGCTGTGAACAACATAGCATGCCGTAGTATTTATATTATAATGCAATAATAGCTAATTAGGTACCTATATGGGTCACAATTTTGCTGTAATGAATGGAATTAAATGTATTTTGTAAATGCATCATATTTACGGAGAAAATCATTGTAATGGAAGACAGAATAAAACAACAAAGAAAGGCGGCAAGAGAACGGCAGAGAAGAAGACGCGAACTATTATCAGCATGAGAGAGACAAGCATAATAGAGAACGAATACAAGCAAAGTGGAATGATATGAACAAAGAAGAGAGAGAACTTTATTTTTATGATTATTATTGCAATATTTTGTTAAAGTTGTTAAGTTCAAATATTTAATTATGCAACAAGGGAATTTCTACAGATATTTTATCGTATCAGAATTTGCCATGCGCTTATTCAATCATTAACTGAAGAATTAAGAATCATCAGAATATTAAAATAAAAAAAACCGTGAAATTTTCACAGGTTAAAACTAGTTATTATAATTATTATAATAAATTTATAGTGTGTTAAATGTAATACTCTGATTATATATCAAATTCCGGCCAAAATGTCAAAGATTGATAAAAAATTTTAAACATTTATATTTTTGTCTATCAGTCAGGAATGGATTTTCAGCATATTGTCAAGCCTCACCTTGTTTAGTAAGAATTAATTCCACAATTACGAACAAGTAATATATAAGTAACGAATCCTGAATTCAGTGAAAGTTATCTGCTGAGTTTTGATACAGTCAATATTATTTTTAAATAACTGCTGTCCGTGATGATACCTTTTCATTGTTGCTGTAAATATTTCTCAAATATTTAGGTCATGCTTTATTAATTTTTAAAACCTAGAAAATGTTTTTTGTTTATTTTCTCAAACTTGTTATGGTAAATTAGTCATATATTAAAATTCTTATGTGTTGCAAGAGAAAAAACTGATTTCTTTAGTTGTATATGCAACATAGAATTTATCCCTTTTTTAGAAATTGTTGGAATCTCTGGATAATAAAATTGAATAGTTATGGAAATATTTTTTTCTTAAGAGAAGAGTGCTTTTTGATAGATTCCTTTCCGCGTAGAGGTTTTAACAGCATAAAACCTAGTCGTCGTGTGAAAGATAGAAATAGTTTCTAGAATGTCACCAGCATAATTTTTGCAATAGCAAATATGCCACGGCCCATTTTTTCAAAGAATATCCAACACTAAACGAAATTGTTCACTGTGGCCAGTTAGAAAAAAGAATGACGGATAATTTCTTAGACATTGTATAGGAAGACTTCGACGTCAAATAAATAAATTACTAATTTAAAGGTGTCTAGTTACTTTAAATATATGAAAATATAACTTACATTAGTAAACACAACCTTTATTTTAAAGACTTAGCATTAATTTATGTCATTAGATTTTTAAAGTTATTGCATAAATTCTATTCCGATCAGTAGGTTCATTTTGGGCTTTGAAATTACAATGTTACATTTGTTGTATACTCTTTCCTTAGTTGTCTTTCATAGTAACATTTCTGAAATGTAAACAGTAGATTTGATCAATATACAAGGGCAGTCTTGATTCATTTTGTTTCTAATCTTAGGATTTCGATTAATGATCTAAAGTTATTAGAGTATGATCTGAAAAAAGGCTGGTGTAACGGTTTTAGTATAAAAAGCAAAAATAGCATTTGGTCCAAATAAAACGTTACGTAGAATATGTAAAAATATTCGAGGGTCGGACATTTTAGATATTTGTGTGGCTTGATGATTAGCAGACCATTTACGCAGACTTATTTGCTATTGTTTTGAGTTCGATTTTTGCAGATATCATACCATCTAAGCCGTTTGTATTACACAAATTTATTGAAAAATCAATGTTAAAATCGTACTAGAATATATGGCTTTTAGTATAGAATATTAGAAAAATTTCTTCGAAGAGCACTATTTAAATTTTATAAGACAATATTCTCCAAAGTTTATATTTATTAGAGTTTTTTCAAAGCTTTTTGAATCCTGCATTCTTAAGCCAGAATCAATTTAAATAAGAAGCTATAAGAAACAACGTCACGAGTAATATTATGATTATCAAAAATAAGTACACGGTCTAGTATTTGAATAATCTAACAATATGTTGAGTAATGATCCCATTCATGGAAGAGAGAATTCATATTGTAAATATATATTCCGAAAAGATTACATCACAAACTAAAAATAGACAAAATAAATTATTGCAATTATGAGGAACAAGAACAGAAGCATTTAGAGAGATAATGACTCTCGTGGAATCAGTCTAATGCGTTTACCACAGAAGGAAGAGAGTTCTTCATAGCGTACGGATACGCTCATACACTAGCCTGTGGATTTACTAAGGAATGTGATTAGCCATTAAAAGCACGTCTGCTAATTGTTATAGAAGGCGTGAGAATATGAAAAAAGAATTAATAGCTGTTCAGTGGTATTAATGACGACATTCAAAAACAAAATCATATTACTGGAGATCTTTCAAAAAAGGATCAAAGCAATAATTATAAATTGGTTTACATCTAGTACTTGACAATTTTTAACCAGTTATATTGGTACATGTTGTGTTCGACATGGGATCAGTAATCGACTTTTTCTCTGTATCTTAGTTTACTCCAATTTTTGTATCTATTCTACTTAACATAAACAAGTAGGTATTTGCCAATTCACTACAATACATAAAAATACAAATGTAATATAACAATCTGGCCCCACCCGAGGAAGGCTGATGCAAGCGAGGGTGTTTCCAGCCGTTGAAAGGAACGGATGTCGTTTGACCTTATTTCCGGCAGCAGCGGAAATAACTACAGAGGCAAACAGAACAGGTGTCTCTGAGAATTACGTGGCGTGCGTGGGCGAGGCAAAACCGGAAGAAAAAGTCCCGGTTCTGGAAGATTATAAAAAGACCTCGGCACACGGATTCGCCAGTAGAGGAGCAACAGAGATCGGCCGGTGAAGAGAGAGACACAACAGATAAGACTACACTCCCGTCAACCCATTAGAAGCGCGCTCTCTCAATTCTCTGTTCCCTATGCTACACGGTTCATCGTCATTAATAAAAATATAACTTTATATTTTATATATATGCGTGTTTGTTGTTTGTCGATATATAACACAAATTGAGCGAGACTAATAAAGGCGACACGCATAAAGATGTAAACAAACTAACAGGACAAAAAATATGCTCCTCAACATCATGTATAAAATACAACGATCATATTAGAGAAAGAGGAAATACTCCAGGGATGGGATGAATATATGAAAGATCTTTTCCATGACAAGAGATAGCAACCGACAATACATAAAGTTGCCGACAGACCGGAAATGTTAAATCCGAAATGAAAACCGCAATGGCCAAACTGAATAGAAACAAAGCATCTAGACCAGACAGCATTGTAAAAGAGATGCTGACAGTATTAGAAAATTTCAGCACAGAGAAAATTACAGAAATAGTAAATGAAATCTATAATGGTAGTGTAATCCCGGACGACCTAAGCAGATCGATTTTCATAACACTGCCTAAGAAGTCAGGTGCAAACGAATGCAATCTCCACCAAACAATCAGTATAATGAGACACAAAACAAAACTCATCATCCAAATCCTGAATGCAAAGCAGAAACAGGCCACAGATAAAACAAAAACATTACAGTTTTGCCAAGGGCAGTGGAACAAGAAATGTGTAATTTATGCTGAGGATATTATCAAAAATAGCAATACAAATGAAAAAGAACGTATACCTGTGTTTTATATACTACGCAAAGGCGTTCAACAAAGTAAGCCACAAATAATTCATGGAAATGCTCAGCAACCTCGAAATATTTAGGAAAGACGTTAGAGTAATCAAGAACCTCAAATGGCCTCAAATTGCCTGCATATAGACAAGAAACAAACTCAGCAGTTATACAAAGATAGAAATAGGTGTCAAACAAGGATGAGACATATTGCTGGATCTATTCAACTTGTACAGTGAGACTATTCTAAGGACCCTAGAAGTCATGTCAGGATTCGTCATCGGTGGCCACAATCTGAACAATACAAGATACGCAGATGATACAATGCTGACAGCATACACTGAAAGATTACTACAATACCTCCTACAAAAGGTAGCTGAAGAAGTCGAAAGAAAGAACTACAAATAAAAACCCAATGCATGGACATCAGGAAAAAGTGGAGTCCAAAATGCTAACTACTCGTAGGGAATACTAAAATCAAGCAGGTACAAAAATTGAAATATCTGGGAAGTCTTCTAACAGAAGACAGAAAATGCGACATTGAGATCCGAAGGCGAATTGGCATGATGAAGCAAGCATTCCAGAAGCGAAGTAAAGTATTAAGAAACAGGAAATCTTTGCTTGAAACAAATATGAGAGTACTGGATTGCTATGTGATGTCTGTTCTTCAATGTGGCAGTGAATGTTGGACAATCTCATTAAAGACAAAGAAAAAACTTAAAGCAACAGAATGATGGTTCTACAGAAAGATACTGCGGATATGCTAGACCGAGTATGTGAGCAATAAGGTTTTAGAATATATGGAAACGAAAAGAAAATTAATATTGAACATCAGGAAATAACAGCTTAAGTTCCTGGAGCATGTAATGATGAAGAAAGTCTTGGAGAATCTGATACTCACAGGTCAGATAGAGGGAAAGAAAAACAGGGAAATGCAGCGTGTGACATACTTGATAGGCCTTAGCAAGTGAATGGCAGAGCGAGATTTTGTTGGGGGTAAAGGAGAAAGCGTGCTAAGAATCACCAAGGATAGAACGACGCAGAAAACTTTGATTACCTACGTCCTCAAAGGATATGGCACATAGATGAAGAAATACTTACATTCATTGAGCTCTAACAAGCTATGCTTTTTCTTATATTTTAACAATGAAATGAAAGTCTATTTGTTTTTAATACATATATTTTCCCCTGAAACTCGCTTGCCTGTGTTCAGTTTTAAATTTATCCATAACCTGAACAGATGAAACACCGAAAATTACAAGGATATGATTCCAGTAGTTAATAAACAATCACAAAGATTTGAGCTCATAGAAATCAGGTAAGATCAGATTCATTAAGCGCTTAGTTTTATAGTTCGGTAATTTGCAAGATGAATGCTAAACTATAAAATAATTTTACATTGATTAATATATGATTAAAACTTATTTCCAAAAAAAATGGATTCTGAAGTTGGTGATTTGGTTTTTATATTAATAATGCGAACAGTTTATTTTTAAATTACTTTATCTAAGAAGCTGAAACTATGCCCGCAGCTCTTAAAATACATCGAAAAAAAAACAAGAAAAAAAGAGTGCATGTGAATTAGTGATCAACATCAAGTATACCCTTAAGCCACAACTTTTAAGCACTATACCAACAGTGAATGCTAGAAAACTTCACTGTTAACGAGAGATGAAACAGCAGAAAAGTGTTTCTACACGAGGGTACTGAGGATACCATTGATCAAACATGTGAGTATTGACGAAGTTTTACAGAAAATGGAAATAAAAAGGAAACTCATACTTAACATCAGAAATAGTTGAAATTTCTAAGGTATATGAGGAAAGAGGGATCGGAAATTCTTATACTTGCAAGACTGATTAAAGGCAGGAGGAACAAAAAAACAACGCATATATTATCTTGAGTAAATGGATGGTGAACCAAGGTTTAGGATAATTAAAAAACTTTATTGAAAGCTATAAAAAAATGGAAATTTGGAGAGCCATGATCACCTGCATTCTGAAGTATTTTATATAACCTAACAGTTTTTTTTTTCAGATCAATGATTAAAAATGGCTTTAAGTGAATCAATTCACTGGGTATTAATGATTGCTGTCCTTAATTTTACCACTACTGAATTACAAATATCTTTAGTCAATAAAATTAAAAAAGTCATCTCTAATACACTTACAAGACCAACCAATAAAATCAATGACGCATATAAGTAGAAAAAGTCATTTTAATTATCATGGTTCCATTACACACTACTTTAAACAAAGGGTTAGAAAAGTAACTCTCATTAGCAATAGAAGTGGTAATAACCGTACATTTGAGAAGCTTATTTTTCTGAAAGAAAAACTATTTTTGCAGGAAATTTTTACGCTAACAGTTCAGTCATTTAATGATGAACATTTCCTGTGTAGAAACTGTTATTCTCGCCATTAACATTAACACCAAACATAATTAACACATTATAACGTGCACACACACACACACACACACATATACATGTGTATATATATATATATATATATATATATATATATATATATATATTTTAGAACATGCACAGAATTCTTTTTATATATCCACTAAAAATAGTGCATTTGTTTCGATATTGAAACTACAGTGTCTCATCAGGTGGTGTGGACAGGAATGGAAAGCCGCTTTTCTGATATTTATATTTTAGCAGTTAGAATGTAAGCTTTTTATTAACTTGCGACTAGACTATATCCTTTGGATTTCTTAGACGAGCAGGTAAGGGGTGGGATGCTTATTTTGTACAGAATATTTTTGTATTTAAACAGAGTTTTTATTTTTTAATTAGATCACAGTTTGGAAACCGATTTTTTCTGTTAATTTTAAATTTTAATTAGATCACTGTTTGCGGTAAGATTTAATGTCAGAGGTAAAATTTAATGTTAAAAATTTAAGGTAATAGGTAAGTAGGTAATAGGTGCGTAATAAGTAGAATTTTATATAGGAGGAAAGATTAAATGTTTGCATTTAAGGTAATGGGTGAATAGATAATTTCTAGGGGGTCCTAGCTCTGGATTTTGTAGTATTTTTAGCATGATTTTAAGGTTAGTTCTTTAATGTGCTTGCAGTTTACTGTGGTTTCATGCCTCTGGTTTAAAAGCTTGTTGCTATTCATATATTTAATGATTTCAATTTTTTCTTGAAGACAAAGGAAACATGGTTCCTTTATAGATTTAGCTGTTCTTGCTTGTTTAAGAATATTTAATGCTTGTGTACAAATAGAAATTTTTCTATAAAACACAGGGTTATTTTTTTAACATTTATGATTTATGGCCGAATAAAACTTTTTCTAGTCACTGGTTACGAAATAAAACTAAAATAATCTCATGATCAAACAAAGTATTACGTCAACCATTCTTCTGTTGTGAACCCAGACCCTTGACAACATTCTTAGGAAGAATTTAACCTCCATTTATAAAACGCAATACTTTTTTATCAATATTCTGATTGTTTCTGTATCACAGCAAAAATCCGTCCTCATCAATTTATTTGGGTAGACAGCCAATATTTCAACACTCATTAGGCGTTAAATCCTCATCGACAATCTCTTCACGTACATTTCGTCTCAGCTTCTGTAGTGTGTCCATTTCCGCACTTTCTCATCCGTCTTCAGATTTTTCGAATGCCCGTAGTATTGGTGAAATCTACGTCATTAAAATAGTTTTCATTTTGTATGACGTAATTTTCGCGATCTGGCAAAAAGAAAACCAGAATAGATTAAATGTGATACGTGTTTGTTTTGTTTTGTTTTTTCGATTGAAAGACGATTTAATAATAATAAATACCCTTAACATAGTCGTGTTAGAAAAAGATTTTAACTGGATATTGTGTACTGTTTATATATAATTAGAACATCTGATGTTATTTTTCGCTGATATTTAAATATTTGGTTTCTTTATCTCACGATGTTAGAAAATTTGTAGAAAATTAGTTCCACTGCAATAATAGAGGATTTATTAAAGTATATTTTTCAACATTAAGGTCGACTTGGTAGTGTCATGTTTGACATAACATTCAACACGAAACGTTTGTTTGGTTTACTGTAAACCTCCAAGTTTTATTGACGCATCTTAACAGAATTTGGTCATCACAGATTTCAAGTGTAAAACATATACGAAGGAAAATAAGTAAACTGATATTTACAATTAAAAAAACATACAAAATTAAATCTCTATGACATATACTGACAAAAGAGTGTATGAAGAATTCTACATGCATAAAACACGTTGACAGCAAAAATAATAAAGAATCCAAGAATGCATATGGGAGTTTTAGTGAATGGATGGTAACTTTTACACATTCCTGCAAACGGAGAGCATCATACACAAATTTACAATGTATTACAGATACATCATTTTAATAAATATAAACAAATGATACACTGTATGATGTACGGGGTTGGATCTTTGGAAATGAAGTTTTCGTACGATGCTGTTCGTCCTTTAGCACTTCATAAAATTAAGCCATTTTTCACCTTCATAATTTTCCCTAAAATTGTTCATAAAGTGTATATTTGATAAAGTAATTGTAAAAACATCGGTCACATAATATAAGTTTCAAGTGATTTTAATTGGCAGACATTGTGAATTCATTTTATTTATTCAATTCAGAAATAAGTTGTCTTTTGTTTTTTACTAGCTGCTTTTAAAGTGAACGTTAGAATATTAAACTTACTAAAAATATGTTTTGATTTGATGTTTGTTGCCTACACAGAATTTCCATTCTTCCTACTTTAAACGTTGGTTACATTTTTGCCTAGATATTGCATTCTGGAAAAATTATCAACTCACACTTAAAAAATTATTGTGCATCAATTATTCAAAATTCAAGTTTATTTTTAGAATATGCGCGTATTAACTCATATTAGTTTATATTCTCTTGTTATCGAATATTTCCCTCATAAACTGTTTTAATTTCCTTCTGATAAACACTTAAATACACTAAATAAAAAACATTGGTAACTTTATTTAGTAGCATTTAAAAAATTGAATAAAATTAACACCATGTTGTAAATATGGACAAAATTGTGCATATTGAGTTTTTATATTCCTATTTTCAATGGGTCAGCTTGTTTCGAATCATATTTTAACTAAATATATTTCAGAGAAACCCGCAAAACCTATTTAAAATCATTTCCTCACATTGACCATGTTATATTTGGAATTTTAATTTTAACATATGTGGAATGATGGTATTGCAACAGAAAAGTTTCTATTCTTTTTCAGTAAATATTTTCCTTTTATTTTTTTCTTTCAGGCTTCTTTTACTTGTAGTTGATTACAAGCAAAACAATTAATTTTAAAGAATTCTAGCCTAATCCAGGCATCCAAATAGCTTCTAATTAGATTTGCTCAATCAAAATAGTTTCTATTTGCTGAGAATTGTCTTTTTGTTGAAATTGCCGTAACAAATTCTGGCACTATCAAGCAAATTTCTTGTTTGAACACTGGAGGCTCTAATTATTTATCAATGTCACACTTTCATGGATATTCGTATTTCCGAAGGCTTTCAAGTCAATAGCAATGCTAATCAGATTTTATTGATTTTGTTTGTTTAAAACAACAAAATATCTACTATTCTACCAAGCATTGTTTCACAAAAGAGATTAATCATGTGAAAAAAAAGATTTTGAATTCTTGAATCACAAAATAGAAAAGATTGGAGTTTGATTAAATACTAAATCCTATTTAGATTTTACCACGGACTTGGAAAAACTTTTACATATAAGTTACTTAAATGACTACAGAAAATGTAAATTATCTAATTGGTCCAGCAACTATCGGGCTAAACAATCTGTTAGTGGACCTTTGCTATAACATAGAAATAAAATAACTTATTTAAAACAAAATAAAAATACAGGAAAAATGGTTTACGCCTGAATTTTGTTCATAAATCTAATTTGCACCATTTATATTATTCTTTACCTTTGCCTTTATTATTAGCATTATAGTCACGACGTTTCGGCTTTTGTACGCTTCGCCTTTTTTCGAGTGATATACGTTGGATTTCGAACAGAACACTTTATTAGGTTCACGGTGGTAGATTATTATAGTTCCACGTGCTTTTCTGTATATATCATTTTCAGTTATTTTCTTTCAGTAACTTAATTCATGTTTTTGTTCACCACTGTTGTGACCATCGAACACACAGCTCTTAGGGTCAAGTCACTAGATTACTTCGACTAACGCTTTTATCCACTGGCCCATAGGTTTTTGGCGACATCGGTGTAAGAATTATGAAAGATTATATTCCAATGGATATCAGCTGATGAATACTGGAAAGTACAACGGCCAAAACGCCAGGAACATAACAAAGATTGAAGAAACAATCCGAACGATGTAAATAGTTACAATATCACACTTCAGAAATAAAGACAAATAACAAGATAATCACTATGCTCACAGTGAGTACTTTAGCAAAAGAAAATTTAAATGGAAGATAATTCCAAGAACATTTATATATTCAAATTTGTTTCGCTTGTACCAACCTCTAATATATTTAATCATATCTGACAATTTATTTTTAGAAATTACTTTAAAACCAAGAGAATTGGTGACTGAAATGAGATTACAAAACAATTTTTAATTCATGAGACGATATATCTTATTCAATCAAACAGTACCTGCTAACTAAATATTGTTGTAGCGAATAAAACATTATATAAAAAAAGGACATTTAATCAAAATCTTGAATAAATGTTTTGATTGCGCATCAAACTAACTTGTGTTATTAGAAATTAGTGTAAGCGTCTGTGCAATCTTGCCTTCAGAATCTGTCATTTTGTATCAGACTCATCAGTGATAAAATTAATGATGGCACGTCTGTATCTCAAATTCATAGGAAACGTTTTAAGTCTCGGGAAGTTGACGATAAAATCAATAACGAGTTTTGGAAACTTATGTAAGTGCAAGTGAAATAAAAAGGAAATAAATGCTGCCTATCTTTGAAAAGTGCCAGTTTGCAAATCACATAAAAAACAGAACACACTGCGCGCATTCTTAATGTTTAATGATATCTAATGTTTAACGATATCTAAATGAGACTGAAAATTTGGAAAGCACATGGAAATTTTGATCTACATAGAAAGTATATAAGAATAATCCACAATGTGTAAATAAAACAATCGGTTTATGTTTGAAGAGAGGTTGATTCTGATCCCAATCACTAGTGCCGTAAACTATTAGGTTTGTAGGAGGTCATCATATTTATTCCAACAGCAGTGAATGAGTTGGCAAATTGGCTGGAAGTCTGATTTTAATTTCACTTTCTTTCTCAAAGATGTGCTGTCAGTCTAAAGTAAGACGGTCTATTCTGCTTAGGTATTTAATCCTTAGCTAGAGGAAAACTTTACATTAGTTTTGTTTCCTTACAGGATTTATTAAATTGATTTTGTTTGTTAATCTTGTTTAGTGGCATATAGACTTGTATGAGTTATTTAATACCGAAATCTTAATTATTTCAACGCAATTTTTAACGCTTAACTAAATATTCTCAACGCAGTTTTATATCTTCAACTATAGAAAATGTATTTGTGATCATTTTGCTAGAAAATATACTGTTCATATGTTTTATATAAGAATGCATTGCTGGTATTTTGCTATAAAAATGTATTTTTATGATTTCATAGCATTTTGTTCGCGGTTAGCTATTTTTCCATTCCTGTGGCCTAACAGGAGCTACCACCTAGGTCAGGGTGAACCTAGAGAAACAGAAATTAAAAGTTGCCACGTCACTAAAAGCCTCCAAACTCTTGATGAAAAACCTTGCTGCCGGATGTAGTTTATCTCAAATTAATTTGAAAATCTAACCAATTTCTTTATTTTAAAATTATCTAAACATTATTCAGTTTACATAAACTTATTCATAATCTTTTCCCTATAGTGACAATTATATAAAAAGTCTGGTCAGCATATTCCTGGTTTATAAGAAATATATGGAGAAGAACTTAAAATACAATCAGGAATTTAGCAACAAATGGTTAAAATAAAACAAATATTTCGTTTCCTCGCGTAGAACTGTATAATTAATGTCATAAAAAACATGAAATGCTAAAAGAATTTATTTCATGGGTTAAATTTCTTATTTCGCAAGTAACTAGTGTTTTTAAATGTTTTCTATACTTGCTCACATTTTTCTGATAATTTGGTACTACAATTAAATCTCTACATCTTTGAGTTATTTTTAGATTTCTTTTCAGTTTGTACTTATGCTAAGTCTGGGAAGCGTGACAGTTTCATGAACGTATTGAACACTTTTAATATATATATTTAATACTTATTTATTGATGTGCATGTAGTGTAATATTAGAGACTCGAGAAAACCCACCACTTTGCAGTAAGAGAAATATTTAAACAGAAGAACAGACTACAACCAGTATCTGAATTCAAACAATATGGGACCCCAGTGTAAATCAGATCAGCTCAAGATAGTTGCAGTATAAACTAAAGGTTTGATCTCTATGTGATGAATAGACAAAATGCGTCTGAACAGAAGCCATGTTGACGATGAGAAAACATCCTTCAGGATAATGTATTGATTGCTGCTGTAGGACACAAAATATTTGCCTCAGACTACACTGATTATAAAACAATACTAAGCGTATTGTTAAAGATTTGTTTTTCATTAAACCTTTTTTATATGTTACATTAATCAATTTTAAAATTGAAATGTTACTTTACAGAATTTGATTCGCGTTTCGACTCATACTTTTTTTTAATCGTTTCACCCCGAGCAAGGCATTCCACTGCCACTATTGCGCAGGGGGTTACATAGGGTCGGGGAAGTGATGGGAAAAGGATGGTTAGATATAGGAAATGTCAGAAGGAGGGTGATAGACGGGTAAGGGTACCGAGAATGAGAATTGGTTAGATGGTGAGAGTGTTTGAGAGAATAGATGCAAGTTAGTGTGTTAGGAGGTGCCTATTGACCTTACATTTAAACCCCTGGCGATTGTAGCCGTCGGGGAAGCAGGCATGTGGAAAGGAATTCCACAGGCGGGAAGCGCGAGAAAAGCTGTTGGAGTATAAATTACGATGATATCTTATCTGTTTCACTGTAAAAGGGTGGGACCTAGTTGCTAATCTAGTATCTCGTGTAAATTCGTACCTAGGCGGAACCAATGACCTAAGTTTATCGGAGCAGAAGCCGTGAAAGTACTTGTAGAACAGGCACAGGGAAGCCACGTCACGCCGGTGAGAGAGTGGTTGCAGCCGGTCCGCCAAGCCAGAATCGATCACGTTACAGATTCTCCGTTGTATTTTGTCAAGAAGCTCGAGGAGAGAAGCAGGGGCACCCGACCAGATGTGGCAGCAGTATTCAATACACAGGCGGATGGTAGATTTATATATATGCAGGATAGATTCAGACGGGAAAAGCTTAACCATAAACTTTCACCATTTATAAGATATAGATGTGTAGAATCAATGTGCAGTCTAGATAAGTATTATACAATTGTAGGAATTATCTCGATGGTTGGAAAACAACGCTTAATCGATAATTATCGTTTATTGCAAAATATATTTGTTATATTTTATCAATTACACGTACTCGGGTGATAGACAAATAGATATCTGTTAATATTGATTAGCTTATCTTGAGTTATAAATGCTTAAATGCATCGTTTTAAAGACAAAATTTTAAATGTATATTTGAAAAAATGTTCACCAATTTTCCAAATGTTTATTCACTTGTCTTTGGTTTATTACTGTTTCTAATTTGTTGAAAAATACACAACTTTTCTGATGAATGCGAGAGAAAGCCAGACACTAATGTATAACATCAATCTCTCTATTTCCAGACAGGATCACTCCTGCCGCCAGCGAAGAAAAGTTTTACTAATATTTTATCAAACCTTCTTAAGTGCCCGATACAAGCTTGGTGGGGAAGTTTTAATTTGGGTAATTGATATATTTACATTTTTAATATACAATAAACGAGGATGAATTCTAAATACGCGTTGCTTGTGAAATCATTTAAAGGGTTAAAAGCCTGAAATTTAAAGGTTGTTTTAAGCTCAGGGCGGTGTCGGTAAATTTCTGAAATAAAGAATAAAAAATAGTGTCACCAACTACTTAGACTTTAAAATAGGTGTCCCTTGCTCTTTTAAAATAGGTGCGTATTAACCGAAATTTCGAATTTGACATTTATATTTTTATTAATTTTGTTTGCAACAAGCCAAAAAATACAGACATTTTATTTAGCGACAATTTATTTAGCGCGTGAAAAAGTTTTCAGCGATCTTATTTTGAAATCTAATTATTAGCTTCAATATTGTGGAAAGCTTTTATCATATCTATGCTAACTGATGAGCAGTCAACAGAGATTCGAAACGAGAAATCCTCGAGCAGAACTCAAGTTCCGGTAGAAATCTTTACGTACACTTTCGCCAAAATATCCTTGGAAAAGATTATCAGTCCTTCACTACTGCTACAACCCACCACTTTTGTGTTAATAAGGAGAACAGACTAGGTTCTCTTGACATAGCATATATTCCAGAATAGGAAAATGACATAAGATGAAGGAAAAACTTGAAGCAGCTGAAATGTGGTTCTACAGAAGAATGCTGCGGATATCATGAACAGAGCATGTGAGCAATGATGAGGTTTTGGAGAGGATGGAAAGAAAAAGAAAATTAATATTGAGCACCAGGTAGAGACAACTAAAGTGACTGGGGCATGCAATGAGGAAGAAGGTCGTGTAGAACCTAATACTAAAATGCCAGATAATGGGGGAAAAGGCACAGAGGAAAGTAGCGGATAACATATTTGAAAGGGCTGAGCAGGTAGATGACAGAACGGGATTTGCGTAGTGTTACAGGAGAATTTTGTTACAGGCAGACGTGGAAGGTTACGATCACCTACGCCCTGAAAGGACAAGGCACATAAAAAAGAAAAAATTGAAAACTGTAGGTGACCTTGGTAGAGTACATACAGGAGTAATATCGAAGGTCCGCTCAGCGTAGCTACAATATAAACTACAGGGCGTATCTTTGATTATTGAGTAGACAAATAGGCCTGCATTTGCTCTGAAACGAGCAAATATGCTTAAGATGAGAAATCACACTGATTTGCAGTATGCCTTCGAGATTAAAATGAATGAAATCTACAAAGAATTAAACGATTCTTACTGATTTTATCTTACGAGAAAATAAATCAAATATTGCCGCAGCACATAGGAAGCTTCGTTTTTCTTAGCAGCAAAATGATCGAAGAAATTTATGTTTAAAACTGGAAACGTAATGCAGATTAATAAAACAGAAAATTTATCTTGAATGAGTCAGGAAATTTTTATTCTAAAAATCGTGGAATATGATAATTAACAGATTTTATATATTTTCTTTTCATTTTTAACATGTTCAGAATGCTGAAAACACGAGAATGCTGCCAGCTATAATAATTTATTGCAAATAGAAGTTGTTTTTTTTTTGCATTTTTATCGTTATTACTCAGGTTCTTCATAACACCAGGAGATAATAAAACATTCTATCGTTGTTTCTATTCAAAATTAAAGAATTCATGAAGAAAGTCTTTGACATGGTACAAAATTAACAAACTCAGAATTTTATGCAACATCAGATTTAGACTGAATTTTACACTTACCCTAATTACTTAGTATGCGATTAGTATTTGTAACTTTTATTCTCATTCAAATTCTCACAGGCAAAACAAAGTACTGTTAAAAATGGCAGCAACATTTCAAGGTCACTGTTGGAAGAATCGGAACAAATTACATATTTGCCGAAATAGAACTCGAAAGTAAAGTAAATATGCAACCTAGATAAGTATTATACAATTCTATGAATTATCTCGATGGTTACGTAACAATGTCTATTTCATAATTATTGTTTATTTCAAAATTAAATATATACTTCATTTTTTCAAAGCTCGGGTAACACGAAACAGTTTGTTATATTTTATCAATTATACGTACTGTGATAGGTAAACAGATGCATGAAAATATCGATTGGTTATTTGTCTTAAACATGAAGCGAAGAGATTATTTTTCTTTTTCTTATTAATGCTCTATTGTTTGTTTATATTGAGCAGGGTTTTACAAAGCAGCTTTCTTTAAATGCATTACATTTTTATAATAGTTGTCGACAGCGTTTTTGCAAAACGAATGTCATTACTCAGAAAATTTAAACAAAATTACACAGTGCCTTTTACTGCAAAAAGACATCAAACCATAGATGTTATTACTCCTCATGGAAACAAAAATGGATACTTGAACAAACGTCCATCTATTCCATTAGAAATGTCCAATCGAATTGATATGTTCAAGCTGTAATTACCCCACCCATCATTAAAAAACATGTTTAAATTTTCTTGTAAACTTTTTTACCAGTGAGAGGGAGAAAAAGGAACAATAAACAACAGTTATTTATTTTAAGAGGCAAAATGAACTGTAACAGCCAGGTGTGTTCAATTCACATTTACACCAAAATTGCGTATTTATTACTAGTAAAAACACGCTCCACAATAAACATGTAATTTTTCGAATATAACGAAATTAAAACAATGACATTTTTCTTTATTTTTGCAATTTTATTTTAAACATACAAATTCCGTTATGCGGGTATAACTAATACCTCTTGGAATTTAACACTCTTGATTGGAATAATTCATTCACCCTTTAGAAATATTCTATACACCGTTATTTCTTAATTTCATGTGGAGGACACGAGGACATGATGCAATGGTTAGAAAGCTTGTCTCACTAGAGCCTATTACAACTCACTGGATACCCCATACCTTAGGCCTTTTACCACATATAAGCGTCGCTTAGATAATTGACTTCCTTCATTACATGTGGAAATTATATATATATATATATAAATATATATATATATATAAATATATATATGTGTGTGTGTGTGCGTGTGTGTGTGTGTGTGAATATTCGGAAATTTTTATGAGCAGGGCGTTTTATTAGGTTCCTTGTGAAAATGTAGTATTACGGTATATAATGAGAATGGATGATGAAGGATGTCTTTTTGTGGTGATTGCGCCAATTGTTAGTAATGGGTCGTGAGTAAGATAGACAATGTCGACAAGCGCTTTCTCACATCCATTTCAGTCATGTGGCACAAATATATGTATTCGTGTGTTAAATAAACACTTGTTTCTTTTTTTAAACTTCGAAATGTTGAGAGTAACTTGCTTGCTTCGCTTGATCAATTAAGATTGAGTAGTGTGTTCGATCCTCACTCGCTATTCGATAATTTTGGCATTATGCCACATCTAAGTTATGCTCCAAAATCACTTTCGGTAGCGATGTGGACGCAAAGAAAAATCTATTCTGTTTATTTCTCTTTATTAGATTTTGTTTGATTTATTATTTTTCTTCTCGTTTCCACAGTATTTTTCAGGTAGTTAACTGACTTTGCTGCCTCATTTAACTAAAGGGAGGGTCACATACTAACACTCACATTGGGCAACTTGACATGGTGTAAAGGTTAGCAAGCTTGTCTTGCTATAACCTATTATAATTGATTAGTGAGTTCGATTCTTACTGGGCGTTCAATACTTTTGGCCTTGTGCCACATCTAAGCTACGCTTGCAAAACTCCCATACTAAAACTCACATTGTATATTTTGTTCTTGGGTTATTTCTATTATGTAATTTTTTATAAAAATTATATTATTTCAGTCAGTCGCCATACCTGATGTCTTTTTCAAAACATGACTAGGCAGAAGATTTTCCCGCAGCATCTTGCCACTTCTTTTTGCGGTAGACTGGCTTCCAACCGAGGCTACAGATCTTAATCTGTCCTGGTATTTAACCTAGAGTTAGAGGGAGTACCTTTCCTAAGAGTAATATTGCAGAAATGAATGAAACAGTTTCGACAGGAATTCGAACTCGGCTCTCCGATTTCTTATTCCGAGCCGATATCCATTATATCACAATGCATATTTTATGCACGTGTTTGTAAATATGAGAATTTTGTTTACAGAGCATGCGTCGTTTTGGCGATAGAAGTATGGATATACTTTTTTTAATATATTGTGGTGAAAGGATTATTACAAGTAAATTTAAGTCAGTGAATGTAACTAGTTAAAGTTAGATGAGTGGTGACTAGTCTATTTCCCGTGTTTGTACCATATCTGTATCATTTCATACAATAAACATGTATTTTACTGTAAACGGGAAAATGTAATTTAGCGTATTGAAACGGTGGTGATTTTGTTCGGCACAATCAGAGCTTGAACATATTGATTTATTTTTATATACCTCTTAAAAGCAGAATAATAGAACGTGTGGTCTAAAGATTATTGAGATGAAAATTCATTCACCAGTGAGAAAATGTATCAAGAAAAGTAGTGACTTACCTCATCAAACTAAACGACAGCGTTTCGCATGAATCCTTTAACGGAAAACAATAAGTAGGCCGGTGACTCTTCTTTATTTATGAGAACGTCATGCAAATTTTTAGTCACACGTCAACCAGTCACTGACGTCTCGACTTAGATATAAATAGGTCGTTATATGAGGTGAAGGAAGATTTATTGAGACAGTGGGTATTTCCTGGCCCAGAGGCTAGGATCAAAGTATAATATCTGTTCTCAGGTACTCACTTCCTGCTCGCTGGCCGCCTTTAACACTCGTCAGTCGGTTACGAGTGGACAGGTTTGGAAGCAATGACCAGCTAAAACTAGCGTTTGACCAACTTTGACAAGCAGTGACCAGCTAAGACCAGCTTTGTACCCAGTTACCGCTTAAGCAGGGGCTAGATAATCTTTGACCAGTGGCCTGAGCGTACGCGCTCAGCTTCCCCGCGTTAAAAACTGATCTTGTGTCACAACTCGTTCCAGTGGAGGAGTAGAGTAAATCCCGGATTGATAACTATCCGATTACTTTCATGGATTTTTTGGGAATAGCATTTGTATCAGAAACATTTACAGTAATTTATTTGTAGTTGTCTTCTTCCTTAATATATTTTCGGGAGAATATTATATATAAATTCTATTGGTCAGACTAGTTTTTGTTAGATGAATAACAATCGAGAAAAAATATTTTTCTCGAAAATAATTAACTCTTCATATTTTGAAAATTGAATGGATAAGTATGATGTGTAAATTCATGGTTACTTGCATATCAAATCTTTATACACAAACGTATCTGTTAACATGTATTTGAATGAAAATAATTTGATGAGAATCAGTAGAAATGTTTATAAATTGTTCACGCAGAAGTATTCCTAAAATGAATGTTATTAAATTTGGTAACTGCTATATTTACCCGACACTGGAAAAGCTGTTAGACTCTTAACAGATTAAATGTAATGAGTTGGTTTTTGGAGAACATCTCTTTAAACCAGAAAATATGTTCTTTATAAAACTTTTTTTAAACTTTCAATAAGAAAGCAACTCCTGATGTTTGTTAATTCTGTTGTTCATTATCAGAACAATTTAATTGAGATACATTTGGTTTTATTGAAATCCTCAACGTTTTCAATAAATTAAAATCTAGAGTAACGTCTTTCCAAAAGTCAATTCATCAGTTTTTTTTTCATGTTTATACAAACACGGCGACATTTACTTCTGCTAAAATACTTCGACGTCTCTACGGAAAGTGGCAGTGAATTGAATGCTAAATCTATCATTCTTGATAATACGTTCGCTCTAACTATATTCTTTATTACTGTAATATATATTTCAAGATTTTCTATTAGATTATCCGCCTAAAAATATGTTGTACATATTAAATCTTGTAAAATTGAAAGGAATAAATTCATCTCTCTCATGAAACAATAAATTGACGTATTCCGCAACACGTGGAAATCTAAGAACATTTATTTAATTTCCAAATACTCTAACGATCAATAAAATATTTTCTTTCTATTTCAGGTTACATCCGTGACAAGTTGTGTTTTCACCCTTTTTAATTTGGTGGTAGTTGCCTGCATTATATGCGTCGGATTCTTTCATGTGAACAGTCAAAACTGGACTGCAGCTCCAGGATTTTTCCCCGAGGGAACAACTGGAGTGAGTGAATTGCTTTTTCTTTTACATCTTTTACTATATAACATTAATTGCCAGATAATTTAGAATACAAATGGCCATTATTGCGCTGCTAATTTTGAATGGCATTTGTAAATAAAGCAGTTACAATACTTTATTGACAATTTTATTGTTTCTTTTATATGAGGTCCCCAAGGGGAATAAAATAAATGCTGCGAAAATTCAACTATGATTGCAAAACATTTGTACAGGATTTTCCAACACGTTAATTACAGAAATCACAACGTCCACTTCAGATAACAGTAAATGTGATTACATGACTATAGTAAGAGCAGAAATTTGAATCTTTTTTTTATTTTGCATTTGCATTTTGCATTTTGCATGCTTTCATGTTTAGTAATGTCGCAACGCTTCACTAAGTTTAGATGATTCATATATATATATATATATATATATATATATATAATAATCTTCTGTTTACGCACGACTCTGAGGTTTATGCATTTCAGCAATCCTCACGTGCATATGATATCATAATATGATAGGCATATGATGTAAATTTATTAATATATATATATATATATATATATATATATATATGATACGGAGCATTGATAACTGTTTCATTCACATCTGATTTATAGTTATATATTGACGTGTATATACATGTATACATACATAAATATATACTTATTTACATTATACATGCATATCTATTTATATATATATATGTGTGTGTGTGTGTGTGTGTGTGTGAGTGAGAGAGAGAGAGAGTGAGCAGTGTATATATATAATTATAAATATCAATATATATATGCAATTTGGTATATATGTTATTTATATATTATATATGCGTGGTACTTATTTAAAAGCGCTCAATATCAGTGATAGAGCAGACATATTCATATAGATAGGTGTGAGTTTGTAACCCTAGGTTTCACGCTCTTGCGATCGTCAGACAAATTCTTGTCTGAGGATCACAAGAGCGCAAAACCCAGCGTTACAAACTCACATATATATATATATATATATATATATATATATATATATATATATATATCCAACATTTCGTTCTGATATTAATAACACAATGCTCGATATAATAAGTACATACATATAAATACATACTTTATTTCTCACTGGTAGCACGATTCAGATTTTTATGCACAAACACCGAAACACACACACACACACACACACACACACACACACACACACATATATATATATATATATATATATATATATATGTATCTATATATGTATGTATGTATCTATTTACGCTCTCACACCCTGATTGAGCACTCTGGAAGAGTGGTAGACTTTGTAAACAGTAGCTACTCCGGCATTTACGCACCGCTCATTCGAAACTGATGAGCTGTAATACAGCAAAACAGATCTGTCTGCGGATGACTATAGTGTGTATATATATGTATTGAGTACCGAGTTAATTTATGAGTCTTTTGTAAATCCCAGTATTTATTTATTTGAGTACATTAGTTCTCAATCTACTTCCCAAAAATCTGAAAATAACTTTTGAATTATTTTGTAATCGCGTGTCGATGATACTTTTACAACATTCATTTTTGTTATATGCTAATGCATAATGAAAACAGAAATGTATAGTATTCTTAAAATACTTAAACTTACACAAAATTTCGTTAAAACCGTTAAGAGCGTGTTTTCATTTTGCCTATACTCTAGTTCCAATAAAAAAAGGTTTGCATTTGCTACAATGATCGTATTTTCAGAGTTCAGTTTTAATATACGGGATTTTCCATCTCTTTAAATATTGCATATATTTACATATTATTTTGCTAAATAGTTATTATCCTAGAAGAGAGAATATAATCATCGCAGAAGACTAGAAATCAGAAGCCAAAATAATATGATCAATCATACAAAATATTGCTTCGTTTCGACGTTTTATATTTAGCAAATGCTAATTGCTATATCCGAAATTAAAACAAAGGAAACAATATTATAATATACTATTTTATATATTTTAGAATAATCTTAATTACATTGATATTTAAACTGAAAATATTTCAAAGTAAACAGTTTAGTGTTCTCTTATAAATTTAATTAAACTGGTTGTTTCATGGAAACTACAGTAGAAAATAAACATTAAATGTTTTTGCATTTATATATATATATATATATATATATATATATATAACCGTATGATGTGTAACCGTAACTGTGATACAGTGAAACAGGACTGTCTGCAGATATATATATATATATATATATATATATATATATATATATATATGTATATTCTTACAATTGAACGGAGCGATTGTATATGTATAGTATATTATGTAAAAATTGAACAGCTTCCTAAAAGATTTAACGCCTAATCTTATTCATCAACAGATTCTTTAAATGCACACTCCCTCAATAGGAAGAATATAGGCTTTAGGAACTAAATGTTGAAAATTATCACACTTACTGGGATGTATTCTACCCACTTTTAGAAAACTTTACAAACATAAATTTTATTCCTCCCTCACCAACCTAGCTGGATGAACATATAGGATTGGTTAAGGATGTTATGGAACAAAAGATATTGTTACTCGTGAAGTTCAAAAGGGATGGTTTGCTGAAAGGAACAAATATTGATTTCACTGGGTCACTAACTCTGGTTAGCTAGTTTGAATTTAGAACAATTAAAAATTAACTTTCCTGATCCCAGATTTTACCTCGTGACAAACTTGCATTTTTCAGTAACAAATATAGCAAATATGCCTGTGACACAAAGGTACACTTGAAAATTTACTCAATGATGAACCTTTCAAATAACATTTGCGCAACTCTATATAAACTGTTATAATTTTATCAGCTAAATAAATTAGGACAATAGTTTATCTATATGCAACTGAAAGGCAATGATACAGAAAGGATAGACGATAGATCTTTTTATGACTGTTATTCTTTTTAACATTGTAAATAGGTGTAGTTATGAAAAATACATATTTAAGAGGTTGTCCCCAAAATGATATATCTTGAATTGTTTTCTAATAATCAAAATTCTGCCTTTACGATTTTCCCAGTTAATCACTTGTTTCAACCCTGTAGAAAAAAGGACAACAGGTTCTTATAGCATTACAATCAATATATTAAGTTTTTTTTATTTTCGATTCGGACAAAGCTTTTTGACAGGTTGACAGCTCATCAATGATGATAAAAGGTAGATTTCTGACGAGATTGTAAAATTTAAAATGCCATTTTCGCAACCGTAATGACTGTCAACATTTCAACATATTTGAAATCTGCTGATGAATTCAGTAGAATTCAAATGTTTCTTTAGTGCTAAAATCTAGACAAACACTATATTAATCAGTTAACCTGTTTGAGTGACCTGTTTAAATCTTTCTTTAGTTTATCAATACAAAATCACAATCATTGTTTTCATGGTGGAATACAGATTACATTTGAAAGGTTGCTTAAGCCCAACAAAATCAACTTATGTTGCTTATAAGAATGCCAGGAATTACAAAACATTACTGAAAATCTTTGAACTTTATGAGCACAAAAGCTAGAAAAAATCTAATATATTTACATTTTCAGAAAATGTTGGTGTTAACTGAAGAATGTTATTTAATTAAAAAAAATAAAATGATTTATGCACAACCAAATTGTTAACCTGATCAGATAAATTATGTTACATGCAAATATAAATTATTTTACATAATGATTAGTAGAAAATCTATGCAGAATATAGGTCTGAACTTAATGAGATTATCAAAAAAGTGGTTATTTTACAAAGGAATGTAATGTTCGTTTCCTGGCAAAAATGAGGCATTTTTCTTCGCGCCTTTCATTTTTTATGAATTTATGTATTTTTTCATTTAAGCTAAAAAGAAATAGACTTGTGACAATCAAATTGATAAAATGTTTAGACAAAGCTGTATCAGACTAAAAGCTATATTTACAAAATTACTGAAGTAATTTACTAACTCTGAATGCAAACGAAAGGATAATTTTTTAATTATGCACAATTGCACTTGTATGCATAAAGTCACATATATATATTCGAAAAAATGTATTTTAGTGAGATTATTTAACAATTAATTTTAATTATTCCCTCAAAGCACACTCATGTAAAACAATCTTTTCTCAATATATATTATTATAGAATTTTATAAACGCAGCTTTACATGTGCGTAAAATGAATTTTTATCAGATGAGCATACACAGAGTAAATATCAGGATTTCTGAGTTTTGTAATTATTTACACTATTTACGTTGTTCAGACTATTGTCCTCAAATTTGTTGCATATTCTACTCAACTGCGTATCGAATCTGTCTCGTGTGTAATGGCTTTCAGGGCTGCACACACTGCTTTTTGTTCTATTCCAGTCTCTGTCCTGATTGCGTCTTCAATTTAGATACACTGTCTTTTATTCTGCACCAGTCTATGTCTTGATTCCGTTCTCTCCGGTTTGTGTCTCTTCACGTCTGTCGGGTTTTCGTCTTCACGCTTCTACAAGAGGATAATTGATCCGAATCCGGAGTCTGTACTGAATCTCTCAATGTGGCCGGTCAAACTCTAGCTCAGCTCTCGACAGTCTGAAAACCCAACGACTCTTGCTTATATTGAGCGTCACATCCAATGACGCATTCTGGGTCCGCTAGCAATCTCAAATAACCAATCAGAGATCTTTTGCTCTTGTGTGAGTGCCCTGCTCGAGGGGCGTGATACATTTCTCCGAATTTCTCAAAATTCCATAGATGCTTTTTTCTCATTGGTCATCTGATCAACTCTGTCTCATTCCTACTTTGTGTAGTTGCCTCCCACCATAACCGTCTAAGGGACATGGTCTAGCCCAAACGGCCAAATTTTAATTATAGCTTTATACTATATCTCCTATCGAACCTTTGATGCGTGGCCGCTTTTCACGTCTCTGTTTTAACGTTTCAATCATTTGGCCTGAGAAGTTTTTAATTATCTAAGCTTTCTTGCTTTGTATACCACCATCGTAAGAAATTATGTTCCTTCGGTCGAAAGAAAAACCATATGTCTCTCTTTTTAATTATCAGCGTCGCATAAGTCAGTACAAAACAAGAATAACTACATTTCAGAGAATGCAGTGCCTTTTCGGACCTGGGGGATGGCTGCCTCTAAGGGTCATAAAATTTTCCAACTATTTTCATGCAAGGGAAAATTTTTGTTTCAAACCAAATCAGACAGTTGTCATTTTATCAATGGTCGTTAAATTTTAACAACAACCGAGAGACTCACTTTTCGAGATAATGGCTATTTCAAATTTTCAGATAAGAATCTTCATCCTTTTGACCGAATTTGTAGCTAGCACTGAAAAATTCATAAAAAACTTTATCTCGTGTGGTTATTTGTATTTGGTGGCCGTAATATTATTTATTTATTTTTCTTAGGTAGTCTTCTTAGAATATCCTTCACTTAGCTTCTAGTGAATGACGAAGAAAGAAAAATATTCAATTGTTATTTCTTCTACTCTTCTCCCTTTCTCGGCACCATCTTCTCGGTAAGAGTGTTACACTTACACTTAGCACTCAACTTAAACAACAATATATACAAACCTTACAGAAAAGAAAATAACCCATATATATATATATCAACAAAACTTCTAATCACCCTTCCAATGTATTAAATCACAAACTTATATCTCTATAAAAAATGCTATCCAAGAACTCCAGTAACATAAAAATATTTAACGAAAACAAAGAATCATTTGAGTCAATACTAAGAAACAGCGAATACCCAAGTAAACTTGAATACACAAACGAAGAATAACTAAACACAAATATTAGAAAAAAAACATATGTTTCAACTCACTGTCCCAGTGTAATATAAAAGCAAAAACAGGAAAATATTTTAAAATTCTAGGAAAATACTTGACCGAAAACAACATACAAATATATAAATAAATATATAAATATATATATATATATATATATATATATATATGTGTGTGTGTGTGTGTATATATCTACATAGACACACACATATATATATATTTATATATTTGTATGTTGTGTTTGGTCAAGTGTTTTCCTAGAAGTTTAAAACATTTTATAGATATCGAATTAATTCGGATAATAACGATGTTAAGTTTTACTTTAGAATCACTTCCAACAGGTGGA
>JBBBDQ010000777.1:1807500-2017500 GCA_037127315.1 Ascarosepion bandense
TTGTTGTTATTTTAAGAAGTAAGGAGGTACAAATATTGAGACTGAAATTATTTAAGAGTCATAAGAAATTTAAAATGTGAAAACCATTAATTTTTTACTGGTTAAAACTAGTAAATTATTAATACTAAAACGATGGAATTACTAAGATTGTAACCCTTATAACAAAATTATACCAAGAAGAGGGCAATAAGATTGATTAATTTAACTTTTCTTTTTCACATTGGAATAGGTACCTCTACTCATTTTCGATGCCTAAGTGTTACAATAAAATTTGAAAATAAAAAAGCATTTTTGAAGCTTTCATTTTAGTTTTAATCAAAGATTAATTGATTAATTTTACTATTTACAGTAAGCAACATACTCTGGTGTATTTCAAACAGAAATTTTATTGATTGGAATATAAAAGTTTGAGATTTTCAATTTTTTTTCAATTTTACTCTCATTTTTTAGCAATAGACGTAATTGTAAACAAAACTTTATTCTCAGTTTTTTTTAAATCTTGCAAAAATAAATTATACATCTGTGACACGTTATTTTTAGAAAATTTAAATTGATCTGATTTACACAAATATTATGAAATTTATAATAAAAAGATTTCTTATTCACGGAATCTGATCTTTCTGACCTTTGAAATACAGGATGACATCCAGATGTGTTGAGAAGCTAAGTATGGTTGATCAGAATTGACATAAATTTATAAAACTTAAGTGAATGTTTCATTAGGGGAACAAGCTTTAGAACACATAAGTCTTTAATAGTATGGCCCTTACGACTTCTCATAGCTTAAAAAATGTATAATTTAACATAAGGAAAATTTAAAATTATTTACAAATTATTAATGCTAAATCATTTGCATTCGGCTCTTCTATTTTTGATTTGTAAATAAAGTCTTTTTTAATAACCGAAGACATCGAGTCAGTGTAAGACACATAACTTTATAAACCATTGTAATTAGCAGAGAAAAAATGAAAGCTATTCTTATAACAATTTATTATTCATCCAAAATTTATTTTCTTCATATGATATCCTTAATATATATATATATATATATATATATATAAAAATTGATAAAATCAATTTATCTAAATTAAAAATGCGTAGTTTTAAAGCATTTTTCATTTTACTATTTGTTGTGGGGCGTTACTCACTTAACTATGGACTCTTCTTACGAGTATATTAACTGAGAGTTAATCACTCTGGTGGCTTCAGTTCAGCTAGGCACAGTCTGTCTGTCAGTTACTAGCAAGCCAATCTTATCGTTACACTGTTCTTTTGTATCTATTTTTGACTTAATATGTGTTGTTAACCATATCACGGTGTTTCGAGTCATCATTTAGTGGTCTCATAACCGGTCTACATCAACTGGCAAACGAAGATTTTGTGCATCAAGGAATACCCTATGCAATAAACCCAATTAACTCCACCAGGAAATACGATTTCCTAAACCGAATACCCCCTCATCAACTGGCGAACGGGAATTTCGAAAAACTAAAAACCAGTTTCAGATCCACAGCAACGAATGAAGATTGGAGCTAGTGTACTAACAGCAACTAACCAAGTGATAACCCTCCTCACATTAAATCTGTCGATAAACTTCGAAGTACAAAAAATACACCATATAAACCAAACTGCAACTGTTTATAAAAAGAGAAAAATAAAAAATAAACAACTTCGAACGAATACAAGTCAAAACGTTACAGCATGAAATAATCTACATGTCCCTTCTAAAATTTTGACGACGTAAAAAAATAACTGTGGGAAACTTCAATAATTAAATGTCGCATGAAAAATCTTCTACAAGCTCGGAACAACGGCATTACAAAAAAAAATCTGTAAGTAGATTTTTTTGGCCTCTCTTCTTTTGTGTACGTCTTACAAAAAAACTGTAACTACATTTAGTTCTTTGTTCTTTTCTTCTGTGTTTTTTTAATCTGAAATAAAAAAAATGGAATATTTTCAGAAAGTATTCAGCCAATTGACGAAAGCTCAGTTAGATTATCAGCAAAAAGTGACGAACGACAGCATAAAACCAAAGAGCGGTTACTTCTACAACAACAGCAGCAACAACTGTTGATAGAACTTCATAAACAGTAGAAAGATTTCCAAGAGCAAGGTTTTAAAAAAGCGAGGAACCTCAAAGTCAAATGGAAGAGTTACTATACAAATTATTAAATGGCAAACAAACATCTGAAAACGATAATGCGTTTTCCCAGGGCACCATCCGGAGTATCATGGAAACATTCAAATATGGACACGAAGATGAAAAACCTTCGATGTTTTCTACAGGTGGTACGAAGATTTATTCAACGTTGATTGCAAAGAATGGTCAAACTCAAAAATATTTCAACTATGACTAAGAAAGTTGGGTACTGCAGAACACAGTGGGTTTGCTGACTTTGTCATCCCCAAAAGGACAACAGACTTATATTTCTCAGAAACAGTTAAGTTGGGCCTAACACGTCACTCTTACATAAGAAATGGAAGTGCCTAAATGTATTCAAGGAGAATCAGCAGGAATATCTGACATTTGCGGCTGCAGTATATGAACACTGTAATGAGTTTAATTTAGCAGATTTATCTGCGGACGACTTCAAATGTCTGATTTTTTCCAGGATTTAGTCCCAGCTGGAGACGCTGAAATTAGACGCCGAGTTCTGACAAAGTTCGAGAATGAGCCGTGTCTAACCCTCCAAAAATTGGCAAAGAGTCGTATCTGTAAAATGTGACTCAATAAATATCAAGGACTCGGGAGTCGCTAATATCAAAAAATTAAGAGCAGCCCAAGACACAACTCCCCTGAAAAAGAGAAAAGTAAATCTATGCGAACAAAATATCGTGACAAGCATACTACGGATAGACAAGAAAATTCACCACATGGTCCTTGTTATATCTGCTTTGCCCGTCTAAAAAGAAGAAAACCTGTCAAAATTGTGGTAAAACTGGCCGTGTAAGATCGTGCTTCTGGTAGGTTAAAAAATTCAAAAGACAGACGCAATCAAGCGATACAGAAGATGGAAATTTGCGTAAATACGTAATTGTGAAAATATTTAACAAAACGATAACATTCCAGCTATACTCTGGGTTCAACCTTACGATTATTAATTTGCATACCTGGAGGCGGCTGAAAAAGCCAAATTTATTGAGAACAAACAAAACAGCACGTTCTGTAAGAGGCGACAAAATCAATATTTTACGTGAAGTATTTTTCGCTGTAACATTACAGGCAATAACGAAAAAATTAAACGCTTATGTTATGAAAATTACAGAAAATTTATTTGGAACAGATTAGATTGAGAAGTTCAATCTGTGGGACTGTCCAATATGTATGTTTTGTCGTAAAATAGAAAGTACAATTTCCAACATCTAGGAACTAGAACAGGACATCAAGCAAAAATTTCCTAGTGTGTTTTCAGGTGGTTTAAGAAAATGTACCTAGATAAAAACACAATTCGAGTTAAAAGATAACGCTCAGCCCGTGTTTAAAACGAAAAGAAACGTTCCGTTTGCGGCGGTGAACCAAATCAATGAAGAGATATCGGATGCATATTTACAAATCCTGGTTGAGGAGAACTGTTCCAAACTTCTTTGTATGAATACACATAGAGGTTTGTATAAATTTAATAGACTGGCTTTTGGAGACAAGGTCGCGCCTGCTATCTTTCAGCAGGTTATAGATACTATCCTGTGCGACCTTGATTTCGCATAAAATATTTGGCGCATATCATTAACAAAGACGGTCGATGACCGGATCCAGACTGGACTTCCGGCGATGAAGGACATGCCGCCCTGGATAACATGCAAGCACTACAAAGCTTCCTAGACTTAGAAAATTTTTACCAGATGTTCATTAAAAATATGCACAACTTGCGAGCTTTCTTAAACTAACTACTAAAGAAAGACAAAACCTGGGAACGGACACCGGATGGTCAATCTGCATTCGAAAAAATAAAGAACGCACTCACTTCAGACATTTCTCCCACTCACTATGACCCAAAGTTGGATATCATAGTATCAAGCGATGCCAACTCTTATGACATCGGTGTATGCATTTTGCACAAACCTCCGGATGGAACGAGGAAACCCATCGCGCATTGCAACAGCAATATTCGCAGATCGAAAAAGAGACGTTAAGCATACTCTTTGCCGTTACCAAGTTGTACAGATATCTACACGGCAGATATTTTACGTTACAGACTGACAACAAACCGCTGTTGACTATATACTGATCTAACAAGGGACTACCGGTGTACCCAGCGGACAGAATTATACGGTGGAGTACAATACTGCTGAATTATAATTTTAAGACTGAGTACCTGTTCTCCAAGAACATCTGCCACGCTGACAGTTTGTCTAGACTCGTTTCAAAAAACTAACTAATATTCGAAGACTCGATAATCGCGACCTTAAGAACGAACTGCGAGATAAAGTACATGATTGCGAACACCGTGAGAGAGCTTCCAGTAACAATATCAGACATCAAAAGAGAGTCTCTAAAAACAAGTTAATTTGTCCTACCAAGAACAAATTTACAATAAAGACTCGAGTGTGCTTGAGGGATTTTCATATGGGACATCCCGGAAAAACCGTACAAAAAGTCTTATGCGTTGTTACGTCTACTGGCCAAACATGGACAGAAATATAGCCGACATGATTGACGCATGCAAAGGGTGCGCGTTCGCAGCTAAAGTTCCACCATTTATGTGCAAACCGTAGACGAAGACTGACCAGTCGTGGCAGAGGATTCACGTTAATTTTGCGGTTCCACTGGAAGACCATTACTACCTCATAGTCGTCGACAGGCACACTAAATAGCTGGAAGTGCTTAGATGCAGAAGACCCACTACGGGGTGCACGATAACTTTCCTTCATGAACTGTTCGCGCGTTTTGGCGTAGTGGATTGCGTAGTGAAATACATTATGGCCCCGCCATATCACTCTAGGTCCAACCGATAGGCGGAGCGATTCGTGAATACCTTAAAACGAGCACTTTAAAAAGCGCACGGTACACCGACTGATAAGACGCTGCAACAGTTGCTGCAGTTGTATAGAATTACACCAAACCCCAATACACCAACGGGACTTTCACCTTCAGAAACGATGTTCGGAAGAAGGATAAAATCAGTATTTGATAAGCTCATTCCAAAGCAGGCAAAATTTTAAAAACAGTTACCCTCCCCAGAAAACCTTACTCCTGCGGTGAGAAAGTATTGTTCAAAGTCTATAAAAACAACATGACGTTTTGGGAAGTAGGCACAGTAAAGCAAACAGTGGTAGATCTCATATATATAATTCAAGGCCCCAAGAATACTCACAAGCGCTATCAGAACCAACCGACATTAATGAATCACCACCGACCAATGAAGAGCCGATAGACACCATCTTCGAGATTTTCGATCTCGAGGCACCCCAAGCTTCACCCGAAATAAGGCGATCTGGAAGAAAAAGAAAATTTGTGGATCATTTAATTGTCGATCCAAAACAGAAGAAATATTAAACAGCTTTACGGGGAAAAGATCTTGGAAGGGAGGTGTTGTGGGGCGTTACCCACTTAACTATGTACTCTTCCTACGAGTATATTAACTGAGAGTTAATCACTCTGGTGATTTCAGTTCAGCTCAGCACAGTCTGTCTGTTAATCACTAATAAGCCAAGCTTATGGTTGCTCTGTTCTCTTGTATCTACTTTTGACTTAATATATGTTGTTAACCATATCACCGTGTTTTGAGTTATCATTTAGTGGTTCCATCATCGGTCTACATTACTAGTCAAAGTATATTTCCGGAAAAGTGGTTATTTTTAAAAAGAAAATTAGATGATTTACATTCACTATGGAGGCTTGCATTTAATTAATAAAACAGAATTTGGGATCAGTATTGAAATTTTAAAATTTCATGAAATTAATTGGACAGAGGTAAAGAAATATTTTCATTAAGATTTTCTAAAGATAATTTCATGAATGACTTTATTCATTTGTAAATATGTCCTGAAAGATTTACTAAAATCAAACAACTATTTGGTTTTTGTAAGAATTTCCAAATAATATGTCTTTCAATGTCAAAAAATTATTTGCATATTATGAGGTTACCATAGGAGTAAACTCTAGTAAACATTGGGTCAATCGTTGACGAAAAAAAAAACAAGATTATTACTAAAAGTTAAAACGTGTTAGAAAGTATTAAAGATACTAAAAATAAAGTAAAGAATTTTGATCTTTTCTCTTAATAATATCAAACAATTTGACAATAAAACTTTGCTTTTATTGAGTTTGGGTTTTTTTAACATCATGCTATGCTGTTTTTTTTTGTTTGTTTTTTGGGTTGTTGTTTTTTTAGAAAATGAGTGGCGGTGCCTACATTAGAACAAGAAATCTGACTCACGTTTAGAATGTTATCATGGCGAGTTGAAAGATCTTTCTTTAATTAGACAAGGAACTCGTTGGAATATTATGAATTCTCTACTTACACGTACAATATTTAATTTTTTCCCCTCATTTCGACACAAAGAAAATTTAGTGAAAGAAAGTATACGAAAACATATTTTTTTCTCACTAGATTCATTTTATCTGTACAGTGAGACAATACAGAAAGTACAATTTGTGCTAGAATTGATTATCGGAGAACTTGACAATAGTAATATATGATACGGAAATGACACTGCATTGATGGAAGAATCTCAAATAAAACACAATATCTACCAGACAATTTAGTTTAAGACGTAATTATTAAATGTACGATGGAATGCATGTTTATCAACAAGACGAAGAGTACTTACAGAAATATTATCGATTTTTTGTACAGTAAGAGACGTCGAAATATGCAAGGAATTAGGCGTAGGAATAGCTTATGATGCAGTTCAGAATCTGAGAAGTTGGAAGGAATCGGAAAATATCCTCCAAAGCAAAGAAACGTGTGTTAGACTATGGTGTAATGTCTAATATTTTATATAGTTATTTACTCTGATTTCTCTACTGAGAAGAGATGTAATATCCATGTCGGGTTTAACGTGGGGAACCCGAGCGCATACACTTGGGCCAAGAACAAAATTGCTTAGCCACCGCAACAGTTGGTTGATCTGTCATCGGTATGACTACTGATTCTCCCTCTTTAGGCCATAGGGGATGCAGCCTCAGACAGCTGTTCCGCAATACCTCAATCACAGTAATTATTCTCCTCATCTACCTTTCTGTCCATGGACAGAGCCACGAATGAGTTGCTCTTTGCCCGTAGACAGAAATGCAACGGCCAGCTATTGTAATTTCCAATATAGCATTGTAGGCTAGACAATTTCCAAATGTAAAAAAGGCATGGATTCCAGAATTTAACACCGGAAGAGAAAATTCATGGCGTCGGAAATACTGACGATTCCTTTCTCTACCTCTTCCCTTTATCTGAAATGACGAACGGGATCATTTACAACAAAAAATTATTTAGTCATGATCGCCTACGTCTTTTCAGGACATAGCATATAAAAGTAGAATCAGTTATTTATAGGATTTTAAAAAATCATTTTGATCTCCTTTTTTTTTGGCGAGGAGTACACACTCATTAGCATAGGATTTCCTTTGGATTAGGTCTGTTAACTGAAAAAATTGGAGATGGTTTTGAATAATTCAATTTTTGACACACCGTATTCATAATTAATCATTTTAAGATCAATACTCATGACAATGTAAATCATATGCACATTAATAAGAAAAACTTTCTCATAAATCTGCATTATTTTTTGGTGATTCAGAGAAGAAAATGTGTTCTAAATGTTTCATCGCTTCTCTTCTCTGACATTTTCAACAAAGATTTTGAGATTGATGTCACTCGCCGAATTGATTACTGTCCACAATGAAAATTGTTTTCAAAAATGGCCAAATACCAGACGCTTTACATCTATTAAATTGGTAACAAACAGAGTGAAGAATCTTAACTCTTAAAAATAACAAAATTAAAGTCAGATACGTAATCGAATAATTCTTTATACGTTCAAGACTTTTTTTAATTAAACCTGCTATAGGAATGCAGTTAACGAACTTTTAGGAACTATTAAGCCATTCAAATTAACATCACAATTCCCCAAAGCGTGATTAAGTAACCAAACTATTTTTGTCTTGCAATCTTAGAATGCTTGGTTATTCATTAAGCACTGTCATTACGTTTTCTTTTCATCTTATAATATTTTTGTTATGATTTTATTCTCTTTGCTTATATGCAAACATACATCTATATAATTTAAAGATTTCGTGAAAGAGAATTTATATACAGATTTGAAAATGAGATATATACATATTATCTGACGATTAAAACACAACTCGTAGTATATGCACTACGCAATTATCAGGTGAATATTAAGAACTGACCATTTTTAGATTTGAATTTTTTTTTAGTACTAGCGTTGTTTAAGTTCATTATAGATTATAAATCTGGGATGTCAATATTTTCAATGAAAGTTAAATCGTAAGAATTTAAATATAGATATACGCATATATTATATATATGTATGTGTGTGTGTGTATGTGTGTGTGTGTTAATTATTATTATTTATTATCATTATAATAACATACTGCAACTTAAAACACCATCATCAGGCAGTAATGATGGTGTTTTAACACCAAAACTTTATAGTTAAATAAAATGTAAACATTTTTGAATACAACTAAGCGTTTTAGAGAAATAAGCGATCGCAAAAAGCAAAGTTTTCCATTCATTTTTGCCTCACCCTGTTTTCAATTGATATTTTTGATCGCATATCAAGGCATCAGAAATTATGTTTATCGTTGATTTTTGACGAACCCTATACATTGATTCAAAAGATTTTTGGGTATCTCAAATGTTCGGAACAATTTTGGTTAAAATCGGACAAAGGGATTCGGAGAATTAGGGTTCGTTCGAATGGAGACACACAAACACAAAGACAGACATAAACATTTATATATATATAGATAAATTTTACAAAAGTGCATATATTCTTAATTTACAAATACGGTCAGTACAATGTGTCTGACCGACATTGTGGCAGCGTTTCTAATTAATATTATTAAGGTTAAGATTATCATATTTTTTATAATAACGTCTAAGGTCCCTTTTAATTGCTTTCTGCCGAACAAAAAATAAGACGACTATATTGCCTATTGAAGTTGATGCTATTCAATACTGGTTTAATTAAGTCATCATTGGAATATTGAACAATTGATCCATTCATTAAGTCGAGAAAAATCCTTGCACATAAACCATAAAAACATAAAAATTACTGAACAAAATATCTTCTCAGTGTTGTTTACAAAGCACACGCATATTATATATATATATATATATATATATATATATATATATATATATATATAGTGTGTGTGTGTGTGTGTGTGTGTGTGTGTGTGTGTGTGTGTGTGTGTGTGTGTGTGTGCTATGTATTTGTGAATATTTCTTTAGGGAACTACAATGGAAGACAACGTAGATTAATAATTCACTCATAAAAGAACAGTGAATAGTAATGAACCGTAATATATTTTACCGCCTACATCTTGCGTAGTATATGTTCCCCGTAAGAAATTCTTTCAACTATTGAGGAGTAGAGAATATATTATATACGAAACAGTCTTTTACCGCATCCGCTCTCTATATATGACACTAATTTCCTCTCTCTCTCTCTCTCTCTTTCTCTCTCTCTTTCTCTCTCTCTCTCTCACTCACTCACGCACTCACACACACACACACACACACACACACACATCAAATCTATAGCTACATTTTCTATCAGAAAGGTTGGCTCACTGTGCCTGACCAGGAAGTTTTCCTCGTCAGAATTCATTTTGGATATTCATAGATTTACCATTCGTCCGTGCATTGCGGTTCCAGAAAAAATCAAAAAGAGGATCTGCAATGTCATTAATTTTAGCTTGGCAGTTCACCTGTAGCCGTTTTCTCACCGACGTTATGTTGATTCCCTCTGTCTTAGCTACAAGTATTTTCATGGCAACTGCTCTGACGAGCTTCTTTCTCTGTTGCACCGGTCACATCTGTTTTCCACCAAGGTCTCACTCTTTTACCGTCGAAATTGTTAAATGCAACCGTATTTTCTACTTTAACAGCTTCTTTTTTCGTACTTCTCTTTTGCTTGCTTCTCTGATAGGTAAAATCTCCAAAAGGTTTAATGCAACGTCAATTTCCCTTTTCTATTTCATTGATTCTCATCTTTCTCTTATCCTTTCTTCGACAACACCCTTGCCTTGTTTATTTTTTGTTTTTGTTTTTTTGTTTTTTTTTTTGTGCGTGTGTGTGTGTTTATTTATTTCTTTTATCTCTCTCAGTGGCAGTCCTGCCTTGTTTGTGGGTGAAACGATTAAAACAAATATGAGGGAGTAAAACGTGGCTGCACACAAACGTATTATAATGGCAATGGAAAATTGAATGATTCCATCTTTTAAAGCGTTAGAGCATGCCTGCGTATGAAGCGGTTAATCTATTTGATCTCAGTAAATACAAATACGAAATGATGTCTGGCATTTTTCCTTGAGTAGACGTCACTCACTATAGCTATGATGGCTTCCCCTTTTTCATTAACTGGCCCACAATTCCAGAGAATGACTAATGATTTTGCATTGATAAAATGATACATTTGATTCTACATAGCAATTAATACTTCTACTTGTAAATTCAGCTTAGATAACTTTTAGGTTCCTACTGTATCGCGATGTGTAGAAGTTAGAATTCCTCAATTACCTTGCGTACCGCAGATATTGTTGTAAAGATAAGACGGTAGAATGCTATTCAGGTATGCGTTTCACTCTGTAGAATAGGCTTCATCAGACTGTAATGAGACAAACCCAACAGGAAATTAACTTGCATAATTATGAAGAGATAATAAACATTTTTATCAAACTTCCTCGTTAGTAAGTTAATGATTTTCTTACTGAAGCTACCAACATCTGTTAGGTTTTAAATTTATCTCACTAACTGAAAATCTGTTTTATTTTTAGTTGTATGTTTCTCTATTATTCATTATATATGATTTTATACCACTTTGACCACAAGCGATAGGTGATATACGATTAGGTGATCATGTCTCTTTCGAGACATGACTAACTAGGCAGATTTTCAGCAGTAGATTTCCATTTCTTTCTGTGGTAGACTAATTGCCGACCAAGCCAATCTGCCCTGCTATTTAGCATAGAGTTGGAGGGAGAAGAGATGGATTAATATCTTTCCCAAGGTTAATTGTGCTTAAGTGAATGTAACGAATTCGACTGCAATTCGAACTCGGTTCTCCGATTTCTTATTCCAAGCCTATATCTGTTACACTACAACACTATGTACTTGCAAAAACCCTACTCACTCTTTAAATGACATGCATTGTTTATTGACCTTCAAATAGGATTAACGATTAAATTAAGAAATATTAAAATATTTATTGAGTTATAAAGAAGATTAACGGTTTAAATTAAATGTTAAATGAAATTAAATGGATTTGAAAAAAACTATATGACGAAGTTATAGAAATTTAAATAGTGGGTTAAATTCTTTGGTACACCCTATATATGAAGTGGTGAAGAACACTTTGTCACCCTGTACAAAAGAATTATGGTGTTGGTTAGATTAGGAAAATTGGGTCACGTCAAGAACATTCCAAGAACACTCATCTTTCTAAGGAAATGTATTTCGTCCTTTGCTTTAAGAATTATCATTCAAAATTCTTTCTTGTGAGGCCTACTCGAATATTGAATAATGACGCTATAAAGGTAAAGTCAATCAAATGCATATTTAATTTTATCTATACTTAAAAAACACGTATTATTTCAATCGATGAATGAATTTACAATTTACGATGCTGTTTCAAACTTCAGTATATTAAAAGGTGTTTTTTCCGAAAATAAAACTTAACCCTATCATTTAAATTAGCTGTTGCATATAACGTCCTCAAGTAATTTTCGGGGGGAATATTTGATTAATCCTGTTTTATCGATAAATATCAACTTAAAATTTTAGGTTTATAAAATACAGATGTGGTATACTGTTTTAAGAAGATGTTTGTTTTGTTTTGCTTTCCTTAAAAAATGTCAATACAATATAAACCCTTGTGCAAAATTAATTAAAACAAAACGAATAATGTCTTCCTAGGATCTTTTACACTCTCCTTGGTCACGTATAAGTCGTGTATTGAGGTTGTTGTTCTCTTCCGACCGCATTTTCCTTTACATTTTGAACTGATAAATCCAGTGGGATTCTTCGGCTTAATGACACGAGTAAGAATTGAAAGGGTGACACCAATAATATCAGTGATCTTTCTGTAAGACTTGCGAGTGTGTTCTTACAGCGTTACAGATTTCGTACGCTTGCTTGGAGTAGCGTTCAACGCAGACAATGGACGTAGGACAGTCGACACAATGGACGTAGGACAGTCGATTTTTTCACGCTGGGCGTGAAAAAATCTGATATTACTAATAACGCAATATTTTTTAAGGCCAAACAAATATCATCATACATCCCGAAAATAGATTCATATTACTGCACATCACTGTAAATGACCTAATCTGAGTAAAAAATAGAAATCGATTACACGCTTACACTTCAGTGGGTCTAAAACTTATCGTATGGTGAAAAAAGGGAACTAAAGCAGTTGTTCTAACTGCACAAGGGTGTAAATTTTATATTCACTGCAAAAGAATATCAGTGCATACAATATTACTCTATATTTACATGAAAATGTTGTCTAAAATGTCACAAAATTTCTAACATGTAAGTATATGCATAAATGTGATTCCACTAATGTTTCTTGAAACACACGCGAGAATGTATCGTAAAACAAGTAAAATGTACCGTGAAACATAATATTATGTTTGTTTTTGCTTTATGAAAGTTTCTTCGGTTTAATTGACAAATACAAGGGGTTGTATTAATAACTGCGTCAGATATTTTCCCAGAATGTAATAAACGGAGTGGTTCTAATGAATGTGTAGTGGAAACTAGATTAAAGGAACAAAAACTCAAAATAAATGAACTATGTGGTCTTATTAAATACACGGAGTCTACGGAATATTTCCTAAAAAACATAATCGAACCCTCACCGTCTATTTAGTAGCGAAAATTTATTGATTAAACAGAAAAAATATGATTAATCTAGTTGAAGCAAGAGGCCTGCCATGAAAGCTTAATTTACAGCTTAACTGACCGTTGGTTTTGATTGTGACGACTACACGGTTTAGTTTGATCTGTTGAAAAGAGTGAGAGAAAGAAAACGATAACGCAAATCAGTACACCAGGAATTTGTAAACGTGTGTGTGTTTCAACCCGACCCACACCACCTATATAATAGCAGTAGAAGACGAGACTGCAACACATAAACGAAACAACAAAATCACGATTTCATAAAACTAGGCCCCTCTTTCCGATTGGTCAAACACGACTAAGCTAAATGGAATAGTGATCGAACCCAAATGATGACAGACAATAGATTGCGAATATGTAGTAACAACAATTAACAGGCTTTATTTACAAAATATACATGTGGCTTTAAAACAGATTGGAGATTTTAAAATATGGACATTTGGACAAATCAAGGGATAAAAAAATAAATGTCTACGAAAGCAATGACATGGTGTGGATGGATCTATCTTGTCATGAAGATAAATATGGTTTCGGTAAACGGTTCGAAGTCAACTAGCATGCATTTACAAGAACATATAACAAAAACACCAATAGACAAAGAAATGACTTATCTGTTGTTTGTTTTCTTTTTTTTTTTCAATGTCTCTGATAGGTTCTGTATTCTTTGATACTTCATTTTTATCTTTTGTTTCTTTTCTTTCTTTCTCTTTGTTTCATCTCTTAGAAGTTCATTTTTCTTTTATGCTTTTGGACTCTCTTTTTCTTCTTTTTTTCTTCTCTTTTTCTTCTTCCTTTCCGGTTAGAAAATTTGTTAGAGAAATGTTTCTCTTTTTGTTGTCGTGGATTTCTTTCTTTATTGACTTGTCTAGGGATTGAAACGTGTTGGATTTTTATCCTCTTGGTCTTTCTGTAATTTTCCATTTGCTAAAGGTTGAAACTTTTGGTTGAAGTTTCGTTTTTTTTTCTGTTTTGTTTTTCTTTACCTTACGTTGTGATTTTTTCAGTATACTGGAGTTTGATTTCTTTGAATCAACCTCTTCTCTGAAGCTTGTTCTGATTCCTACGAGTTTTACTCAACCAAATTTATAGCAGATTATAGCAGGCAGTCGCGGACGTCCGTTCAAGTGAAAACTGGATATAAAATAGACTGAAAACGGTCTTTATTTTAGAGCCAAATTTTTTGCACGTGGTTCATGATACCCAAATATGGGTTCTTTTCCAGTTATGGATGGAAGGAGTTCTCTGCCCTTTCTCGTCTGGTCTAGGGTTCAGGGTCGTGTTACTGACCAGGCAGTATCCGCCTAAATCATCAGGTTTTCACGTGATATTATCATCATATTTTCACGTGATTAGAAAGAAAGAAGCATGCTTTCTATAAGTCATACAATCTTTATCTCGCATGCAGGCAAGCTGAAATCAAACTGTTAATTGTCAATTTCACTCACTCATCGAATGTACAAAATCTGTACTTAAAATCCTTTTGAAATATGATGCTTGTGTCTTTTCTTTTTCAATAAAATCTGGTGGTGGTTCATAACAATTATATTTATATATACTCATATATATGCATGCATATATATATATATACATGCATATATATATATATATATATATGCATATATATACATATATATACATGCATATATATATACATACATATACATGCATATGTATATACATATATGTTGGATTTACAACTACATTAACAAGACGTCTTACATTACACTTGTCTGATCATTCGTCCATTTCTAGACATCTACAACAACATACCTGTCAACATTAACGATATAAAAAATAATGATCGATAACACAACTATCCTACTCCAAGAAAAGAAGAAAAGCAACTACGGATTCTCAAGGCAATATTCATTAAAAAACTTAAACCGCCAATGAATAGAATCAGCTATGAATATTGTAGTAATGTTCTAAACTGTTTGTTAAAAGAACAGTTTTTCATTCTATAACACATGCATGGTCATGACATTAAAACATTATATAAAAATACCATTTTGGATAATTTTCTTGTTCTAATGAACGCTAAGCAATTTGTTAACCGTTATATTTGATGCAGAAAAAATTTACAATCATTTTTAGCAACACAGTTTTGCGCTTGTTTTTGTTACCATAACTCACACCTCTGAAGATGATCTTGAAAGGTGATTGAAAGTACTTGGGTACATTGAGAATTGAATGATAATAATATCTGTCAACATTACAGCTTATTTTTAACATATTTCAATTATAATACGTGAAAGATTATCCGTAAGTAAAGATTACTCGTATTTTCTTTCTCAAAGTCACAAGAATGGCATCTCTCCAATTTGAGGCACCAGCCCTGTTTCCCACATTTTCTGAAAAATTCAATCAACCACTTTTTCTCTACCTATTTGTTGTAATTTAGCCTTAATGCTCTTTTCCCTGAAGGAGTGTCAAGTTTATCAAATATTGGCAACTGAGGCAGCTCACCAATCACCACAAAATCAATCTGCGATTTGTCATCTAAGACATCACTGAAATGTTCATGTCAACAGGCCTTCACTTATTTAGAATTGTGCAAGTTTTTGTCAAGCAAAGTTCACATTGCACATGTGCTTTGCAATCCTTGAATTGGGCTTCAAACAGAATCATTTCAATTGTGCTATTAGGCCATATGGAAAAGCTGCCAAAAATGTCCTATACTGTTCCACTAGGTTCGAGACCAATTCCTTATTGTCTGAAAACCAGTCCCTATACTTTCTGGTGATAAACATAAAGGACAATGTGGTAGCATTTTCATGGGCTTAGCAAAAGTTTCTGCTGGATCTATAGCGTGTGTTAAATTTATTGCTTGAACAGCCATTTACAAACCATCAATTCTGCTAAGAGTCTTAGAGCAAGTTTTCCTTAATTTCTTATTCAGAGCTAGAGACACCTTTGCACAAAGAAGACGATAATTTGTCCAACACTCTGCGCTACGCATGTATCGAATTTAATTTACATTTTATGTTGCTATGTCTAACAAGTAGATAGTCCACCATGTATCAATGCCCAAAGCGCAAGAGCTTCCATGTAGCTTTGTACTTGACTTATTGTCTAAACCATGTTTTTATCACAGAAATATCGAATTTCTGAAAGAGTTGAAGGAGAGGCAAACATCGTTTCAGCTTTTGCAATGCCGTGACGTCCCAGGACTTCCAGGTGAAACAGTCTAGCCTTCAACTTGCATTAAATTCGCCAAATATGACAATTTTATTATACAAATATATATATATATAGGACGGTAAATCCCAAAAACCTGATCCTAATTACTATTAAAAGTTTAATATTAAAAAATGATAAAGGTGGAGAGCTCAATGTAATCAAAATTACAGAGCTAATATAAAATAAAATAAGTTTTCAATTTTCAAAATTGTTGTTATATGCTCATTTCAGCATGAAATCACTAAGAGAGATTTCACATATCGTCAGCAACTAACACTTTTTCAAAATGAAAAAATAAAAAAAGACGGTTAAGAACTAAGTAATTTACGTCACAAAAAATTTGAGTTTCAATTAACGTCTATTTTTAAGAATTTACTTTTAGATAGAGATGTAAGGGAAAAATTTGAAAATTTTTCTTCGTCTTACTTTACAGGGGGAAGGGGTTAAATGTTTGAATAAGAAGTGTTGTTATACTGAGATTGGGTTAAACAAAACAGAATGGAATAGAGTCGGGGGTGGGTAAGAACTATAAAGAAAAGGAAAGAAAAGGAAAAAGAAACGATTCATATATTAGAGATGCTCTATACGTGTCAAACAAAACTAGCATTTATACATGGGATAAAGTATTAGAAAACAGATTTTTTATTATTAAACATATTTTGTGGAAAAATAGATGTAAGGTAAGATATAGATAAACTAAAATAAGAAAATACAAAAGAAATAAAAATTCAAAATTGAAAAATAAAATAAAATTAAAAATTAAAATTAAAATTAACTATTTTAATTATTAAAATTATAATTATTAATTAATTATATCTTTATTTAATTTTCATTTTTATTTTTTATTTTATTTTATTTTTCAATTTTTAATTTTTATTTCTTTTTGTATTTTCTTATTTTAGTTTATCTATATCTATATTTATCTTTAATTAGATTAAATTAATTTTTTTAAAATCTTATATCTATTTTTTCCACAAAATATGTTTAATAATAAAACAATCTGTTTTCTAATACTTTATCCCATGTATAAATGCTAGTTTTGTTTGACAGTATTGAGCGTCTCTAATATATGAATCATTTCTTTTTTCTTTTCTTTTCTTTCCTTTTCTTTATACTTCTTACCCCCCACTCTATTCCTTTCTGTTTTGTTTTACCCAATTCTCAGTTTAACAACACTTTCTATTCAATCTTTTAACTTCTTCCTCCTGTAAAGCTAAACGAACCCAAATTTTCAAATTTTTCCCTTACATCTCTATCTAAAAGTAAAATCTTAAAATAGACGTTAATTGCAATCAAATTTTTTGTGACGAAATTTCTTTCCGTCTTTTTTTATTTTTTTTTATTTTGAAAAAGTGTTAGTTGCTGACGATATGTGAAATCTCTCTTAGTGATTTCATGTTGAAATGATCATACAACAACAATTTTGAACACTGAAAACTTATTTTAATTTATACTAATATATACATATGTATATATTTTTTAATCGTTTAACGCCGAGCAAGGCATTCCACTGTCACTATTGCGCATGGGGTTACATAGGTGAGAAAGTAATGAGAAAGGATGGTTAGATATAGGAAATGTCAGAATGAGGGTGATGGACGGGTAAGGATATCGAGAATGAGGGTTGAGTAGATGGTGAGAGTGTTTGAGAGAATAGATGCAAGTTAGTCTGATAAGAGGTGTCTATTGACCTTACATTTAAACTCATGGAGATTGTAGCTGTCGCGGAAGCAGGCATGTGGAAGAGAATTCTACAGTCGGGAAGCGCGAGAAAAGAAGCTATTGGAGTAGAAATTACGGTGATATCTTATCTGTTTCACTGTAAAAGGGTGTGACCTAGCTGCTAATATAGTATCTCGTGTAAATTCCTACCTAGGCGGCACCAATGATCTAAATTCATCGGAGCAGAAGCCGTGAAAGTATTTGTAGAAGAGGCACATGGAAGCCACGTCACGCCGGTGAGAGAGTGATTGCAGCCGGTCTGCCAAGTTAGTATCGATCACGTTACAGATTCTCGGTTGTATTTTGTCAAGAAGCCCGAGGAGAGTAGCAGGGGCGCCCGACCAGATGTGGCAGCAGTATTCAATACAGGGGCGGATGGTAGATTTATATATGTGCTGGATAGATTCAGACAGGAAAAACTTCCGGGCCCTAAACATAGAACCGACTTTCATAGCAGTGGACTTAGCAATGGATTCGATATAGTCATTCCATTTGAGGTCCGCCGAGAGTGTAAGGCGAAGGAGGCGTAGTGTTTCACTCTCTGGGAGGCAATCCTGGTCCATGCTAATGGGAGAAAGGTGCGATTGTCTATGATGGTTAATTGATAACAGCTTCGTTTTGGAAGCATTGAAATTTACGAGTCATTTCCTATCCCCATTCCACTATGGAATGGAGGTCCTTTTCAAGCTCGGCAGCGATGTTCGCTTTGTCGCCCCCACCGGGTTTTTGATCGAGACGAGAGTAAATTGTGGTGTCTTCTGCGTACATGACTTATTGTCATCTAATAGCATCGGGCAGATCATTAATATCGATCAGAAAGCGCGTGGGACCTAGGATAGAACCTTGAGTGACGGCCGCGTTAGTTTGGTAGTTTTGGGATGCATGTCCGTTTAATACCACCTTCAATGTGCGGTTAGAGAGGAATGACTGGATTAGGTCAAACAAATGTCCAGTTATACCATAGCTCCACGGTTTGCATACAAGGTCATCATGCCAGACTCTGTCGAAAGCTTTGGAGATATCCAAGGCAATGGTTCGGGCTTCGTCATTCTTGTCGAGAGACTGGTATATGTACTCGCTAATGGTCGTTAGCATATCAGCAGTAAACCTGGTGAAGCGGAAACCATACTGTTTGTCCGAGAGAATCCTGTGGACCGTGAGATGCTGAATCACCACGGCATTGATAATGGCTTCGAAAACTTTGCCAAAGATCTTAAGGAGGCTGATATGGCGGTAATTAGCGGGGTCCGAGGGTACACCAGTATTCTTAAATTCTTACAGAGGAGGACATCCAACAGGCAAGAAAGCAGGAAGCTCATAGGCAGAAATTATAGAGTTTAGAGAGAACAGAAGAGAGTTCTGGGGCACATTTATTCAGGACTATGATTGGGATTTCGTCCCCACCGCTCGATTTGTTAGGGTTAAGTTTTGAGATTATCTTAGAGACCAGCGAGGGTGTAATGTGGACGTTATTCAGTTGAGCCTTAATTCTAGGTGGGAAGTCGGGTGTAGGTACTCCTGACGAATCCAGTGTCTAATTAATGGAGAATCTACGAGCAAAGTATTCAGCCTTGTCCGCTGAGGAGGTGAGGACCTCAAATTCATTGATTAGTGAGGGTATTGAAGTCTTACACTTGTTGAGCACGCTTTTGCAGAGTCGCCAATAATCTTTGGCGCCGAACTTACAGGATACTATGCGTTGCTTCATTCTGGCTGCAAACACCATCTTAGCTTTGTTCAGTATGTTTTTACACTTATTACGAGCTGAGGTGAAAAGGCGCCTGTTTTGGTTCGACGAGTGGCTTCGAAAAAGCCGGAAGAAATGGTTCCGGTGAGCAATGGCGGCCGAGCAAGCGGGCGAGAACCAAGGAGACGAATTTGATTTAAGCTGGAATTTCCTGGCAGGGATGAAAGCATCGATGCCAGCATTAACCCAAGAGGAGACCTCGGACGCACAGTCTTCGATGGGAAGACCGAAGACGTTGTTCCAGGGGACGTCACAGAGGATGTCTCGGAACGAATCCCAGTCTGCTCTCTGGTACCAGTAGGATATTAGGATAGTCTGGGTTTCTTGGGTAGAGTGAGAGTGGATTGAGATGTTGACGGGAACTACGGCGTAGTCAGAATTTTGGAGAGGGCAGAGCAGCCTGGTAGTGCAAGGGTCTAGGATGGAAGTGAAGCAGAGGTCTAGTAAAGAGTCCCTTCCGTTAGGGTTATTAGAGAAACGCGTAGGGAAGTTCACCACTTGAATAAGAGCTTGGGTTATTGAAAAATTCATGGTGCGAACCCCAGAAAGGTTGTTGACAGCGTTTTCCAGCCACTTGGTGTGGTGGGCATTAAAGTCACCAAACACAAATATATGGGCAGATGGATGAGAAGAAATGGCCTTGTCGATATCGATAGAGATGCTATTAAATACCGAACAGTCAAAAGAGGAGGAGGAGCGGTATAGGAAGAAGAGATAGCTAACCGAGCTTAGAAGTGAGAGACGGAAGCACATGAAAGAATGATCCAGGGATTCAAGAGATGTTACCCTGGCTAGAGGGAGGTGTTCGCTGACATAAACACCAAGCCCATGCATATGGACATTGGAGTCCTTCCTGAAGAGGGGAAGGTAACCAGGAACGAAAAACTCAGAGGATAGGATAGAAGGTTCAAGGTTAGTCTCACATATAGCTAAGATATCGGGTGAGTTAGTTTGGAGGAATGATTCTACGCTGTTAAAGTTAGTGCGGATACCTCGTATGTTTGTGAAGGAGACGCAGATAGGTTTGGGCGTTTTCTGACTAGCTGGTTTACTTTTGCTATTTAGTTTGTTTGATTTCATAGTGGTTTTGTTGGAGAGAAAGAGAGAGAGAGAGAGAGAGCGCTAGTGTAGAATCAGACGGTCACTAATTGCAGCAGGTAAAGAATGGAGACTGGCGCAGCCTGCAGCATAATGTGGCCTCGGGGTTTCCCACCGGAGGTTCATGCTGGGACGCCCGTCCATGCACGAAATGGCACTACAGGAACCCCGATATTATTCAACTGTTGATCAGAGCAGCCTCTCAAGACGCTACGCAAGATTTTGGGCTCTTAACTACCAGCCGGAAGTAGCAAAAAAGGAAACTGCCAACCCGGTACCCTCAGAATGAAGAGACGTTGCCACCATACTCAATAACTGCAAAGAGCTTCCAGCGGAACTAACACTAAGACCGAAGGAGAAGGGAAGTGAACTGGAAACGCTTTCCTAAACAATATATATATATATATATATATATATATATGAAAATATGTATATATATATACTAATATGCATATATATGTACAATTATGTATATATAAATCCAAATATGTGTGTATATACATATATATAAATATGTATATATGGATATATGGATATAGATGTTTGTTATTTCATCAACTAACGTCTATATATAGTACCAAGCTACAACACTGGTGAACAAATAACTTAAAACGTCGGGTCAAAGATGGATAACTCATGACTACCAGAAGCTGTTTCGCACAAGTGATAATAATGATATACCCAGTGATCGTAATAAAAGTTTCTGTTCGAAATTCTGAGCACTTGACGAATGTCGCAGCATACAACGACCGAAAATTGGCAACGAATATGAGAATAGTCAGAATAATGTAAATAGTCTGAATAATGTAAATATTGTCATAACGTCCTATACACCAAGAGCCATCATCAAATATAAATACATCAAATATTAATCAAAATTCATAATTCCGTCCGCGAAAAGAAATTGCCATTGGTGTATACATTCTAATTGAGGATCGAACAAGTTTAAACATAATTTGGACAAACGCTGTCTCATATCTAAAAAAATCAATTGTGAGAGAATTTAGCCGTTTCTTTGGTCTATAATTAAACTTAAGAAATATAGCCCTGCTTTCAGGTTTCACGCTTATATGTTCATTATGATTGATATATGAGATTTTGCCTCTCTACATTCACTACTGATGTCTTAAATATCAATAAAAACAGAATCAGCAAAATATTTGTTATATTGTAATGAGCAATTACTGTGGATAACTCATAATCCTTTTAGAAACTATATCATAGCTTGTTGTGGCACAAACTTTCCCCGAAGTTATTTCTGGTAGTTTTCACAATTATTATAATGTTTCTGGCAGGTACAACCGTGAATTTTATCGTTACTGGTCAGTCTTCCGAGGCCCCTGAGATCAATGCAGACTTCCAACAAATCTTACTGTCTTATTAATATTAATAATCATTAATATTAATGATCTAGTCAGGAATATTTTCAGATGTTTAGTTAACATATATACAAATGATAACAAAGTTCATTTAGATGAACGGAATCAAACAACTTTCTATTCTGAATTATCTGTAACAGCAGCTGGAGTGAAAAATGCCAACACTTAACATGTCTAAAATAGAGCTGGTAGCGTTTCATGATCACTGAACTTTCTCCAGCCATGAATGGTTGTACTTGCCTTTGAACGTCTATTGATACTCAAGCTTACCACTAATCTCAAGTGAAATACATATATATTTATATTCCATTCTGGTTCGTAACATTTATTTAAGCACAAATACCATTAGGAAAGGGATAAGTCTGTAATTTCCTCCTTTACCCTTCGGATAAATAGTAGGATTTGAATCTGAAAATATAATTTTTATTCTCGAAAAAATGCGAAAATTATTCACTTAACTCATCCTAACATGTATGTCTTTTGGCAGATGAGTAAATATGTTTCTTTTACTTAGTAAATATACACTGATATATGACACCGTTAGTAATTATTACATATGTATAGATCTCTAAGAAAATATGTAAGCTTTTTTCATTTATGCATCTCGTCTTATTATTTTATTTTCAACCTTTTTTCTGATTTGTTGTAGATCCTTGCTGGTGCAGCAACAATGTTTGTTGCATTTCTTGGATTCGACGCAATTGCGACAACAAGTGAAGAATGCAAAGAACCAAGCCGATTTGTTCCAATCAGCATTGTGACCACATTAATAACCTGTTTCGTCCTCTACTTTGGTGTAGCCATGGCTATAACTCTTGCCTATCCGTGGTACAAATTACAAGACCGAGCCGCGCTTCCCCGCGCCTACGAGGCTCGTCAGATTTTCGGTTCCAATTACGTCATCGGTATCGGTGGTATATGCGGTCTCTCTGCCGCTGTGCTTGGTTGCATCTACTCTCTATCGAGGCTCCTTTATTCAATAGCCGATGATCATATCCTGTTCCGGTGTCTTTCCTTTGTTAGTAAAATAACGAAATCGCCTACCGTCGCGACTCTGATTGGAGGGATAATGTCCGGGTTAATTGCTATGCTTTTCAAATTAGAAACCCTTATCGAAACGATGGCCATTGGTACACTCGCAGCCTACACAGTAGTCAGCGTATCCGTCCTTTGCTTGCGTTATGACTCAGAAATTGTAGGTTTATACAAGGAATATGAGAATATGAGCGATATACGCACACTAAGATTTGCCTCGACAGACTTCATAAATAACACAGGTTACCGAACTTATAAAAACTATCGCATAAACCGTGAAAATCCAGCTTATTATTCAAGCATCGAGGCATTCTCTAAACAGTCGGGTGACTCCTCGTCTTACATCAATGGCGTTCATCCTTCAAATATCGAACCCAAAGAGACATACGCCACACAGAAATCGAAATCTGTAATCTGTACGGAACTACATGATGCATCACCGATCATTGCCAGCGGAGTAAGCGGTAGCAATGGGGGAAATTACCAGCGTATATCGAGTGTTATGAGCTGGAGCAGTCTCGGCAGTTTCTTCCAACTGCCCAACGAATCTTGCGAACCAAGCGAAGAGTCATGGCGGACATTCAGTTTGTCTTTGATTGTTTATATCATTAGTTCGGTCATTCTATGCGTGGTCACTATCCACGGTCGCACATTTGTATATGGACATAGCTGGTGGGCTCTGTTGTTACTCACCGGTTCACTGGCAATAATGGTTACGTGTGTTATAGTGATAGCTCGCCAGCCGCGGAATCAGATCCACCTGCTGGCAACGACACCCTACGTCCCGGTTGTTCCGCTTGCTTCCTTCACTTTGAATGCCTATTTAATCACGTCTCTGTCACAGGCTGCATGGCTGCGATTTGCAGTCTGGCTGGCTGCAGGTAAGGATTTGTGTCAGCTGTCACACCTTCTGCCGCTCTTTCTATATATTTTCTTTCTATTTCCCTCTTTTATTCCTAAAAGCGTACATTGTCATTCACTTTGTATCTTCATTTTCTTCTACCTGTCCTTCTCTCTATCAATCTGTCAGTCAAATCAAGAAATGCTATTGCATTGCGATGTCTTGGAGATTTTATGACATATTGTATTAAGAATGTTTTATTAAGTTAACGTGAACTGAATTTTTCTACAACATTAGCTTCTTTTTGTTTTTGTTATTTTTTTCTCCCATTCACTAACACAAATGGATCTTTGGCATTTTACTGATCTAATAAATAACCCTGTATTTAATTTCATTTCGTTCGTTCAAGTTGAAGAAAATATCAATAACGAGTTTCCTGTACAATTGAATATACTTTTGTATAGGTTTATCCGACAGTTTTTCTTATGAACACACCATTTTCTTCCCGGTGCATTTCTTTAATCAATGAGATGAAATCAGCGCACTGTCTCGTAAATCCTATTTTATCCGTTTTTATTGAATTCTACAGAATGTGTGTTGACAGCACCTAAGACGGGTTTATCGAAAGACTTCCCTTGTTATGAAATAACCATATTGGATTAACACACAAAGATAAACGAGAAGTCTGAGAAGAGACAAAGTTAGCAGGAAAAAAAGAGTTCAATACATTATATAATAATCCAAATGACTAATGTCTTTGAAAACCTTTCATTCCTAAAGAATCAAGAGAAATATTTACTATTTTATTCATAGGGTTTCATCTACTAAGAAAATAGAAAATGACTAATCAATAAGCAAAGCAATCATCCCACTCTCGTTCGTTCTGGTATATATATATATATATATATATATATATATATATATATATGTGTGTGTGTGTGTGTGTGTGTGTGTGTGTGTGTGTGTGTGTGTGTGTGTGTATATATATATATAAGCTACTGTTCACAAGCGTTTGTTTCCCGTTATGGAGTTCTTTGAAGAAAAGGGGACGAGAAAATGACTCTCTCATAAAGAAATATTTAATAACACCAATTTTATATCTAAGATAAGATTAAGGTGAAAACTATTTTTACTAGCTGGCTTTTTAAGTAGTGAAATAATAAAATTATTATTAACAGACCCCACGAGAACATCCAAGAATGGGTGTTTTTTTTTTGTTTGTTCTTTTTTAAATTATTTATTTATTTATTTATTCGCCTAAGCTCATATGAGAAGCTGAGGACGGGAAGTTTTGGATGTAGTTATAAGATTACTGATTTCATTTCTGTTCTCAGCTAAAATTAAAATATCATCTAAGTAGCAAACATATATTTTCGGTTTGGTAACTTTTAAAAAAAACGTATTTTCAACATGAGACATAAAAGTTAGAGACTCACAAACCAAGATGTTTTCCAATTACTTACTCCTTGCTTGTAAATATTGCCGTTATGGTCGTAGAAAGGGACTTTAGTGATGAAGACATGCAAACGTTTTTTTGTTTTTGAGAATATTAGATTTGAATGCTGGAGATGAAATTGAATTATGTTTATATTCAGGGTTAAGGGTTATACCAACAGAGACATTAGTGAGTAAATTTTCAACTTTGAGTGGCGCCAGGGTGCCTTGGTTTGGTGTTGCAAATTTAAATATTTGTTGGAATTCATGATTTGACTTCATGCTATAATTAGTGGATAGATGTAGGGTGATAATATTCACATATTTTGACAATTGGTATATAGGTGTCGAAATCTGAGAAATGATAAGAGGCGTCCAGGTTTGTGTATTTTAACATTATCGTATTTTTTCATGTGCATAGTGCTATATAATAAGATATCTTTGCTCGTGGACGATGCTATACAATAGCATAATGCCATGCATAAAAAGCTAAACATAATGGAATCATTATTAGTTAAAAAGTAAAAGTCCAACACTTAATAATACCAGCTAAAACACGGCAACAATGTGCTTTTCGTGTTCGGGATATAAAACCCACACATAACTCTACACATATATATATAAAATACTACACATATTCAGTTATATGTAAAATAAAATTCATCCTCAATAACGGCTAAAAGTATAGTCAAGAACACTCGGAAAATCTAAACATTTGGACAATTTGTATATAATTTATGTTCTAAAACGAAGGAAATCATAAGGTAACATAACATTATTGCGAATACAAACTTAATGTATCTTTGATCGTTTTGATGATTATTTTTTTAAACACGAGGAACGCGCCCTGTTATAATTAGTTTTAAAATATTTGTAAGGGCAAAAAAGCAACATGCTACTAAATCACCATCGCAGGGATCACAGTTACATTAGGTTTGGCTGAGCAACCCAACCCCGAGGATGATCTCGAGGGAGTTCAAAAGAACTTTGTTTAACAGAAACTACATCTTTCTTTATGAATTTCATCTTAACATCAGAAAGCTAAATAGACAACTGTGTGTGTGTGTGTGTGTGTGTGTGTGTGTGTGTGTGTGTGTGTTCAAGCGATTTAGTATTTAGCATCAAAATGCACGTGAGGGCTGGATGTTTATAAATCTGTTATTTAAGTTATTATAAAACCTTATATTTATACTCCTCGGAACAAACGCAAATTATAAATTTTATATTCTTACTACTTTAGTTTCGTTAAAAACGTTATATTTATTTTGAAACACATATTAAAGATCTACATTTTTAATATAAACATATTTTATATATATATATATATATATATATATATATATATATATATATATATATTATCTTAGGCACATTATGCACACACATACATAATTATTTTCATTATAATTACATATTTCCCAAAGTGAATAACTGATTTTAACTTAATTGTGCATTCAATTTATTTATTCAATTATTATATATTATTGACTTAAAGTAAATGCATAACAGTTTTACTTTATTTATTGCATATTAAGATAAACTCAGTAAACGTTTTCAAAAATATTTATCATGATATAAAATAACTGTTTTTTAATTTCTTTATTACGATATAATATTTATCTATTATACTACGAGAATAATTTATCAGCAAGTATTACAATGAAGTCCAGTTCTAAGCCTTAGAACTGATATCTAATATCTATTGAGTTGTTTAGGGAAGTAATTCTTCTGGTTAAAAACATGCTAAATTCTCGTAATCTTCACTGCGTTTCATTATGTCTTATTGCGAATGACAAGTTCCTTCTGTTGCTTCTAACTTTTTATTGTATTCACCTTTTGTATGAAAAAGAATTCTTTTTTGTGACTATTGAAATTTTTCGAATGATTGATCGTCCCGGGCGCTTTCCGTCAATCTGTACGCTATTGTCATATTCTGTACGAAGCCGAAAATACGACTTCATCCGCATCGAAATTCGAACTTTCTAGAACTTAACATGTTAATTTCATCATAAACTGGGTATATATATATATATATTATACATGAAAATTATCACACAAAGGCTGTGTTTTTATCTAAGAGAATTAAATTTATTTATATAGGTATAATTTTTAAAATATTGTAAAAACATTGCTATAAAAGGCATTTTAGAAACATTATTGCTATACACATAACTAGCCTCATTTAGTATTGGTTGCATTTCCATTGTATAGAGGGCATCGAGTATTTGAAGATTTTGGTTTTTGATGGTAGAGTATACTTATATTATCAATCAATATTTTCTTAATTGTAAATGTTGACAAGAATGTCTCTTTAAATGCTGTACGATAAAGTGTTTATACGATATATGTAGTGTAAATCTTCTTGATAATGTTGTCGTGAAATTAAAATGTATACTTACTTTCTCCCAAAAGATAGCTAAATTGCCAAACTATGTTGGTCTTTAAAAAAATAGCAGTGCTGAAAAAGAATTATTGCGGATGATTACGTTGGCTGTAATAAATTTATGATAGTATATATAGAGTATTTTTATTATATAAATTAATGTTACCTACCTTAGAGAAAAAATCATATCTTTAGCAGTTATTCTTTAATTAACTATGTCAGAACGCGTTCATGCGTATTTAAAATGTTTTTATATGTGCCAATGTATATCATAGCAAATTTTATTTGTCGACGAAAGTGTTGGTTGAACTAACACTGAATATCAAAATTAAACGCACTTATATCGTAGAAATAACTGCTTATTTATGCGCTCACAAATGTAAATCTCACATAGAAATTACTAGGAATTATGCATGCAATCGATAATGTATTCTTGCGGTAAAAATAAGAGAAACAATTTCTTGCTGAACAAATTCCAATTGATTTTCTTGCTATATTTGTGATTTAGCCATGCTAGGAAAAGTACATTTTATATTCTAGTTTGGGAAAAAAATAGATGCAGTAATTAATATCGAGGAAATCATTAAGCCAATAATGCTGATAAAAAGAAAATCATTAATTGCTCATTAATATAGGAAATTCTCAATTAAATTTTCCTATTTTCATGAAGAGCTTATGTTATAAATCTTGACCTCTGAATGATCTTCATAGATGAAATATATGAGTAAGGGGCACATAATATTTTACTCATATATTATTGTTGCATAAAATCCTGAATTCGATTCTAACTCTATTAAAATTATTAAATCCATTTTATCATCAGGATAATGAACATTGAAGCAAAAAGTGAAATAGGCGATCCGAGTTCAAATTAGGGACTAGTCTATTGCATTCAAATTTGCAGTATCCCCTTTGAAAAGGCATAATCAGTTTCCTTACCCAAGCTATCGGTAAAATATCTCTCTAAATTTGGGTGAGATCCAGTCTAAGAGATAGAGAACTGTATTCATACCGTGGAGGAGAGAACAGAAAATCTGTTCGTCATCTTTTCAAAACAATTTACAAATAATAAAGTAATTTTTGAAGAGTCTATGACGAATATGATATTTACAACGAAATGGAAGGAAAGATTCAACGTCCCTATGTTTATACAATAAATAGACACAGACAAGAAAATGCAACACTGTCTACAGAAGGTGACAAAAGAAAGTAAGAAGAAAGGACCGAGCATAAACTTCAAGAAAACTGAATGTCTGGTCATCAGTAAAAAGAAGAGCTCAATATACCAACTCTAAATCAGAAAAACTAAAATAAAACAAGTAAAGAATTTTAAATATCTGGGAAGTGTTCTGACAGAGGATGGAAAGTGTGACACGGCCACCAAAGATTTTGCAGAAGCTAACCAGATTACTGAGAGACTGGAAAAACTCACTGGAAACAAAGAATGATGGGTTTCTATGTGATATCTGTCCTTCTGTATTGAAGTGAATGTTGGGCGATCTCATTAAGGACGGAGGAGAGGCTTGAGGCAGCAGAAATATGGTTTTACAGAAAAATCCTCAGGATATCTTGGACGGAGTAGATGAGAACGATGCAGTGTTGGAGAGGATGCAAACAAAAATAAACTAATACTTAACATCCGAAAGAGATCGATGGGGTCTCTGGAACAAATAATGAGAAAGGTAGGCCTGGAGAATTTGCTACTTACAGGGCGGATAGAAAAGATAGAGATACGGGAAAGTAGCGCGAGACATTCTTCATAGACTTGAGCAAATGGCTGGTAGAGTGGGGTTTGAGAGAAATCCCAAGAGAAAAATATCGAGAGTGACAAGAGACGGAGCCAAGTGGAAATCCACGATCGCCTCCATCCTAAAGGGACAGCACATGAAGAAGAAGCAAACCAAAGAAAACTTACTTGTAATTTTCATTTAGAGGCAGACTTAATAAAGAAAAAGTGGAATTATATTAAAAAAAACTTATTGTTAATTGAACTGATTTTTGTATTAATCTACAATTCTTACTTGACCAAAAGGATCAGTAAAATTAACGTAACAAAATTTATCTAAGAACTGGTTAAAAATGTTTACGTTAGTCAAGTTTCCTATAAACCTTTAGTAAATTAAGAATTATTTTAATGATTCTTATTGAGAATACATATTTATCGAGAAATTAAAGAAATACAATTGTAAGATGTGACATTATGGATGACATTAAACAAAAACATTTCATTCGTTCGCATGATCATTTTAAAGGTATTTCTTTCAAAGTTTGAGTTAAATAATAAACTTATTGTAGAATCTAATGTTTCTCTTTGTAGATTACTTATTATATATATATATGAAACTGCCTAAATCTATATAAAAAGCATTATTAGTCTGAAATGCTTTCTATGGTGGAAAACCGTTAAGTAAAATTTGTTCTCATGTTATCATTTAGTTATCCGAATGTATATAAATGCTTGAACGACGGCTATTTCTTAACCTATATGATGAGTAACTGCAGAAGAAAAGCGTAAACAGAAATTTACGCAAATAGGACCGAGGTCACCCTATAAGTAAAAGAGACTTTGGCCCGTCAATGCAAACTGGTCATTGACAGATCATTGATAAGAAATCAGCCTCAAATATCTGAGTATAATGACAAGTGTAATTATATTATTAATTCCCAGCTTGTTCATTTTATACCATTTATTGATTTCATCAATATTTTTCTGCCTCTTTTAATCTAATTCTCTACGATAAAATAGTGTATTTCTTATTTGGTAATTTCGTTCGTTTTCCCTTCGTAAATCCACATTTTTAAATAACTGACGCCAAATCACTTCTCTCTTTTGCAATCTGTAATTTTTTGTAATTCACTCTATTATAATAATAATCGTTATGTATTTACTAGCAGTATAGCCCGGCGTTGCTCGGGTGTAATGAAAGCTTTTCTATATATATTATCGATTTTCTGCACTATTGTAAGAACTGCAACCTTGAAACTTCTGAATATGGTTTCTTATGTCTTTGGCTATGAGTGTATCAAATTTAGTTAAATCGGACCACTCCTTCTATAAGCCGGTTTTTTCGATTATCGATTTTCGATATTTATCGACAGAAAACCTAGCTAAGAACAATCGCAGACGCTTATAGTACAACTGTGTAAATTTTCAATAAAATCGGTTCGGCGTTTCGGAGTGTGTAGGTAATACACAGAGACAAATTTCCATTTATAAATAAATTCATATTTGTATATATATATATATATATATATATATATATATATATATATATATTTCCCTACTTTCACGCTTATGGAGAGAGAGAGAGAGAATAGCGAGTCAACGTTGATTCTGTTCATTCTCTTTACTACCTGTTATTAAACATCTTGCCGTGTGTTTGCTCTTTAACACTGCCTTATTTAATTGTTGCAATAATTATGTCGTCGACTAGTGACAATATATATATATACTTTCCTCCTGTCACACCTCAGTGATTATTTTTTTCTAATGTCTTAATGTAAGATACTCAATAGAAGTTACATCAATATATATGTTGACGTCATTTTATACGGTATATTTATATAAATATTTTGCTTGTATGTTTTGACAGCACAGATGGACTAGCAATATTTATAATCCTTCTATTCTTCCGATGTATTTCTTTGGCACATATTGTAATAACTTTCTATTACTATAGTTTGTTTTTCCTCATGGGCCATTTAAGTCCGAAATTTTTTTTCTTGCGATCATTAGTAATTAAAATAGTGTTTTGACACCACTTTTAGTGTTAACTATTTCCCTATAATTAGGGCCTTAACAAATGCTACCACCCCGTGTTAGGGTGGACCTGGGAACACAGCATTTCAAAACCTTCAAAGCAGAGGCCTTGTATTATATGCAGGATGCTTGTAATAACTAAGTAATTATAGTTTTTATTAATAATGATTAAAATTATTTGTATTAATAATTTAAATAATAATTAGGTTATATTATTTTATATTTGAGACACTAAACATACGAGCATTTATATTGTATTTTATATGTTTTTTGAGTTAGTACAGTTGAGTTGTATAATAACAATTATACTTTAATATCAAAGTCATCTCTCTCTCTCTCTCTCTCTCTCTCTCTATATATATATATATATATATATATATATATATATATTGAATCAATCGCTGAGTCTGCAGTTAAGAAATTTGGTTCTTTGAGTTGAGCTAAACATGTTTTTCTCCTCATAAGCTAACTTACATATAAGGCTTTTTTTTAAATATTGTTTTCATATCTGGTCTAGTGCTTTTTCTATATATTCAGAGATTCTTAATAAATCAGAAGAAAAATTTGCAATCTTAATAGTTCAGATCTGGCATCTTGGTTTTAGTTACTATCCTACTATCGTAACGAAACTTTGTTGTGTCTTTTCTAGAAATAATCTCATAGTAATTGTTTCGATAAAATTTTCTCTATAGCACATAGACTTATCAATTTAAGTGCAGTCCTAAATTGGCAGCAAGGTCTCATCATTTTACAGTTACGATGGCTAGATGTAACCGTAAGTTCTATGCTAACAGTTTCTTCTAACGCACTTGATATTTTTGGAACTCTCTTCCACATTCTTTATTTCCTGCCCACTTTGATCTTTAAAAATTTAAATGCGATTTCAATCATTATCTTTTTTTCCTTTTCTTCTCGGTATTATATTTTCTAATAACCTCTAGCGGTCATTAATTCAGTGCATCTTGGTGAATTTATTACCTTGCTTAGATTGAAATTACTTTTAAAAAACCTTGATTCATTCTCAGAATTTGTGAGTTGAGAGATTATAATTATCAGAAAAATTAAAATAAGATTTCTAAAATACATCATAGGAAGGGTTTTTGTATGAATTAATACACATAGAATTTACTGAATGAAATCCTATGAGTTTGTACGATTCGATGTTTGAATGGATAAAATGGCAAGGAAAAGGAGGGGTTGTAATGAGTTAAACGTTGAATGGAGCTGGAAGTTGTGGATAGTTATAATTACCTACGTACGCCATGAAGAAACAGTACGTAAATGGTGATGATTATTCATTATGCAAGACAAATTTGGACTAACGCGTTGGATAAAAATATATAGGTTTCCCTGGAAGTTGTGAGTTCAGTCTCTAGATCAGATAGTGACTGTTGAGTAATAACTAATAAGAAGCACGGAAAACATAATTAGAACAATATGCCACTGTGAAATCCGTAAAAAAATTTAAGGTTAAAGTGGACGATGAGAGTTTTCTGAGGAAAGTCGGAGACTCCCTCAATTTGAAAGTTGAGAATATAACTACCAGAGAGAACTTGCTCCTCTGAATAACAAAGCATGTCACCCTCTTGATTTCATAAAGTAAATATTTTATTGCATCTGGCAAAATTTAAATACTCTAGAAACCATGTTTTACGAATTGTTTTTTTTTTTTTTTTTTTTTTTATACACATCTGACGAAATAACTGTAATCTTTCTTTAAACTGATTCTGAAGAGACTACTTGTGAAGCCAGTCTTCTCCGGGTATTTATCGCATAAGAACTCTTTCACAGTACTTTTGTGTGATGGCAAAGCAAAAAACTCGTGGACAATAACCAAGCAACAGGAATCCGAGGAAAAAAATTTCAAGACATCTTTATATTGATTCATGTGCACACTGTGCCACTCAGCCATTTTTGGAACATTGATATGAATAAAAAAGACTTTTGTCGGATTAACTGGCCGGTATTGATTCTGTTATAATATCCGAGTTCAATCTATTGTGCCGGCATTTGATCTTTCATGCTGACATGATCACCTACCAGGATGTTACTCTCAGAAGTTCAAAGACTCGAATAATCAAGTTATATAAAATTCATTCTTTAGAAAACGATAACTAGACATTTTAGTCTGCCATATTAGTATTATTAGCGCTCACCGCGTTTTGTTAGGTACATCAGCTGCTATGTTTCTTTCATAACTAATTTAGTCCAAATTATTTTCTCTGGCTATGCTTTTGTCTGATTTGTTATAAATAATTATCTATGCTCTTGAAAGACTGTATAAAAAGCGCAATGATTATTGAATCTTCTACGTGCAGGTCCATAAAATACTTCGACTTTCTTAACAAATCAATTCGTTGCGTTCGCAATGTAAGATATTAAAAAAACAGTAATAAAAACAAAAGTATTGAAAAATTGAATGAAGTCGGCTAAATTCTAACACATCGGATGACGAAAGTTTAATTTTTAAATTTTAGTGTCCTTAACTTTTCAGCATTCTTCTCAATACATAATGATAAAAGGCGATCTCCCTCCTTTTACAATATATATATACTTCTTTCCAATATATTATACCTAAGAATTCTACTTATTTAAGATATATAGATGACGTCCTATTATTTTGGCCTCATGACACCAAACTATTAAACTTAGAAACAAAACTCAATAAGCTTAAACCTACCATCATCGAATTCACATATGAACTTGAAACTAACAATTCTTTACCTCTCCTTGATATCTTAATGATACGTAATAACAATAAATTAGAATTTAATGTTTACCGTAAACCTACCAACAAAAACGATCTTATTAATGTCTATTCACACCACAACCAAAGAATTAAATCTGGTTTAGTCATAGGAGGTCATATAGTGGGTATCTCTTATTTCTTTTTTAAGAGGTCTTATAGTGGGTATCTCTTATTCCTTTTCTAGTTGTAGTAGGATTCCATAGCAAGTTAACGGAATTTCGCTTTGTGGGAAGATAGCCCACTATAATTTGTAAAATGATTATAAATTCAAGAAAGGAAATTACAGTATAAAATAACATTTATACATATATAAATTTCAATTAATGTTTTAAAAATAAAGTAATACTTGCAATAAAAGTTCAACGGAAGTTAGAGAGAGTTCGTGGCAAAATAATAACGAGCTGAAAGGGATAAAAGAATGTTCATTGAAGATATAATGCTGAAAGGGTAAAAGGCTTAGTAGTGGGATTGATGTTCATTTTGAAGTTGCAGATTCCCAGGTCAGCGAGTCAGCAAGTTGGTATGTGGAATGTCTTTGAAAAGGTCGGTTAGTACTTTTTGAGAACAGGGAGAAAGGAAGAGGTCAACATAGTAGCCGCTCGACATAGGTCAAGGGAGAAACTAATTACACTCTTCTCCTTTCGTCCTTCTGTCTGACAAAGCGTTTGTGTCTTCGCTTTTTATATCGGCATTTTGGATCAAAACAGTTAGTTTCGAATTTCATACTTGAATTTGATTCCATGCTTCCCATTGGCTGGTTAATAAAAATGGTAATTTGATATTTGACTAATTTTTATTTTTCAACCGGAACATCTGTGGTAACTCGGATGCGCACGACGATTTTTATTCATTTGCTTTTTAGTTGTGAGATAACATACATCCGGTTCATCGCTTTTGTTCGGTCGGTATCACCACAGTCTCATAATATGCAGCCCTAATTATTTATTTGAAGAATAGAGATATATTGAACAAACATTTAAACTTCTCCACTACCCACACTACTTGATCCTCACCGCCAAAAACAAAAACAAGCTTATAAATTAACCAAAACCAACAAAAAATAAATATCCACAAAATCACACAAATTTCATAATACTGCCTTCCAGCAAGTTTTCATATGAACTCTCAAACAAATTAACTATCCCAAACAACAGAATCCTTATCACTATCTCCAAGACTATTGGTGACATTGTCGGATTAAAATAGATGCCAAACACCAATTTAAATGTCGGCATTTACAAAATACAGTGTCTAAAGTGCTATAAGGTCTATATAGTGGAAACATCATGAAATCTAAATGCGCGGAGCTACGAACATATAAGATACGTTCCAACTCTCTTTTAGTACATCGACATATTTTGATTTCTCAAATGCTAGTTTAATTAAAAAAGAACATAACCTTTTAAGGAGGAAGTACTTTAAAGACATATTAATAACATTACTAAATTATTAGGTCACTAAGACATTACATTACTTCCACACTTTTAACAAATATGTAATTCATGAATCCAAAATACCAATAGTTATTACTAAATAAGTTAATAATGGTTCCTTGTATTCTTAATAATGTAATATTTTTTCTCTATATGAGTCATATTCTATAATTAATGTTTCCTCGCTATTTTTTAATTCCCATTTTATCTAATTTTTTTCTCATTATATATATATATATATATATATATATATTAGTTCTTTATTATTGTTATTATTATTGTATAGTGTTAATTTTGCTTAATTTACATATTGTACTAATTTTGTATATTAATTTATATGTATGTATCTTATTTATATATTATTACTTCATTATGATATTGTAATAATTTTAATACATAGATATTTAGTAATTCATTGAAAGATTCTAACCGTTAACATATTATTTTTCAAAATTTATTTATTTATAAAAATTCGCTTATAAATATTATAGATTATTTTTGCGAGAATTTTAAACTGAAATATATTTCTTTTTTATGATTCCAGACTCATAAACGCCCACATTCATTCTTGATTCTCTCATACAGATATATTCATACATGATTCTTTGACGTTATTTAGAACAGAAATTCATTACATCATTTGACAAATGTATACCTTATTTCACATATTACCTTTACAGCATACAATGACACATGATTTCCTTTTAACACATACATTCATACATGATTACCACATTTTTTTTAAAAATAGTAAATAGTTCCATCACTTGACACGTGTACACAATACTTGCTATATATTTGGAAGGAAATATGTTTCGTCGCTCTCATTCACACATACTAATGTTACCGACCTATGCACACATTTAATTCGTCTATATTTTAAATACGCTTGACACACATTATATTCGCTAACATATACTTACATTCATAATAAACATCTAATGTTTTTATTACTCGTTGCAGACACACTTAAACAGACACAAGTTTTTTCTTCTACATTTAATATTCATCCATTTCTTTATCACACGTGACACGTATCTTACCTGTGAAACTATACTTTGAAGCGGAGGGAGCTGGTTAATGTTTCTTTTGTTCGGCCTTGTGTCTTTCTTAACCGAACTTCCCACAGCCTACCGGATTTATGTTGGATTATTATCATCAGAAGGGTTTTCATAAGAATGTTGGTTGTCGGCAGGTTGGAATATGTAGAATTAGTGCAGAAGAGTGAAATAATAAAATATACATTTTGCATTTAAAATAGAAATTTATTATAAGGAGGAATAAAACGTGGTAAGAGTTAATGTGCAGTTAGAAACATTAAGAAGTTAATGATAGAGTTCGTATTCAATGATGAGGTTGAAGAATTAACAGTTCACACAAAATGTTTGTAGCAGTGATTGTTGAGATAGAGAAGGATAAAGAGAGAGAGAGAGAGAGAGAGGAAAATGTCCGGGTCACTTGAAGTTGAGAGTTACATCTTAGATGTTTGTCAGCAACCTGCCTCCTCTGACTGCCCGTGACTGGTTAGTGACCATCCTTAAATATTGAATGGGCTGGATCAGAAACGATTTTTTTTCTTTAGCTATGGAAAATCCCGTTTCTCTGAAGTATTTTGAGTATTGTGATTTGATGACCAATCAGGATCCAGAGTTCCGTTACAGGTCCGCAAAAGGAATTTGATATTTATTTATTTTTGGTTTTCTGTCGGAAGATCTGCGTGGAGCCAGATGCGCAATGACCAGTTTTTGTCATTTGCTTTCTGAATCTCTGAGGGCAAACATCCTGTCCCTCGCTTTGATCGGTATCACCACAACTTCAATCAACATGCTGTCTCTTGGACTTATTAAAAAATAACTTTAATCCTTCGTCCAGAAAGCATCTCTGAAGAAGCTTGTTAAATTGAAACATGTTAGATTAAAGACACTTTTTTGCTATTCTTCTTTAGTTATTTTGTTGATCTTGTCGGATTTTGATTCATGTATTCAACTTAATATATATATATATATATATAAATTACGTCAATAAGAACATTTTCTCAATCTAATATCCTTTTAAAAGACAAAAATAATATCGATTTTCTCATCTTGTAATTCAATCACCAACAGTTTCTGTCTATACCAGGCTTGGGAAAATTTTCAGTGTAAAAGTCATATCCAAAAATATAAAATTTTAATGGGGTCAGATAGTATATTAACCAAAGTAATTATTATTTGAAATAGACAAAATAGAAGACTCTTAAAGAAAAAAATTCAATAAATTTTTAATAATTAATATTTTAAAGAACTATAGAAGATTCATATGGAATACATTTATTTGGAAGAGAAACAACTCAGTTTAAACTTTAAAGGAAAACAACTTTTATTAATATGTATCTTTAAGTACGAGCTTCACATGAAACTCATTTGAAAGACAATACTTTGTTTAAAACAATAAACAATTATTTTTATCAATTAACTTTATAAAGTAGGAAATCATATTTATTTGAAAAACAAAATAACTCTCTTTAAAGCAATTAAAACATCTTTATTAATTAATACTTTAAAATGGAAACTTCACTTGAAACCCATATAAAGCATCTCAATTTAAAGAAAAATATTTTTAAGTACAAACATCGCATGAAGCGTATTTGTTTGAAACCAAGATAACTCAAGTTAAAGAAAACAAAAATTTATCTTTCAAATTTACTAGCTTTTGGCGAGCTGCGTGAATTCCTTTGGAGAGTCGCAGTTTGTCTAGACCTCATCTATACTATAAAACTATTTCTACATCTGAAAAAGACTCTTTCCTCTGATCCTCGTTGTTTAGCTGGTATAAAATTATAGACAACATGTAATTATGCATTATAATATAGATCATGTATCTTGATGAACATTCATACTGTAAGTGGTCTCTTAAACTTTCACTATGCCTAATTTGTTCGTAGTTATAAGACTGCTAGTCAAAAAGGACTAATTCTAACTTAAAAAGCATGGTTATCAGCGAGAGATAACTCAAACTGTGAACAAAATGATGGGGATGTAGAAATGAAGCTGGTACCAAAATTTTACTGTTACATTTTTACCGTTTATTAAATATACTAACTCAGAAATCTGAAGATGCCTAGTAAGAAAAAGATATTTTACAGAAACTAAGCAAGCTATTAATAGAAAGAAAAATCCTTATAAACAAAAAAGAGAAGATATGTAATATGTGGTCTCATATAAGGCATACATCTATCCCCAGCATCCTTCAACCTCGTCTGAGCTCGTAGAGTTAAGTATCCAGAATGTGTCCCTCTCAGTTCCCCCGTATCATCCTGTTTGGTGAACCCGCCAGCGGCAGAAGGCTACGCTAGGACTTCTGTGACTCTTGCTCACGAATCTTCAGGCGTATGCTGGGCCTTCATAGCCATCTCCGTCGCCTATATCCTCATTAGTTTTTGATCATATTATAATCATCTATTTGATTTTTAAAGTAAATTTTATCTACAGAAAATGTCTTTTTGTTTCTCCCCGGGAGCCAATTTCTTTCTGTGTTGCATGAACGTTGCTTTTATAGAATCTCTTACGGAACAATCCTGGATTTTCAATAATAGTTATTTACTCCAGGCGAAGGTTGCATTTGTACAGTTAAATGGCTTGGTTTAAGGCAGAATTTAAAAGATTAAAAAAATTTGCTCTCAAAACAGAACTATGACAAAAGCAAATATGCACTTCTTGTTTCAAACAATTAGTTTTTATTTACTAAATTTGTTATACAAATTAAAATGCAGTGGGTTTTCTATCAACAGATTATTTTTCCCTATTTTTAAGAACAGGATTTATTGATGAGCAGATCATTATCTGGTAAAATGTTCAATATATTTCTAACAAAATGAATAGATACTTCTTTTCTGTGATATTCTCCCCTGGGTAAAGAGATTTATAACACCAGAGCTCCTCATATCAAAGAAGCTCATATTTTAATAACTGAGTAGTTATTTTTAATATAATTATTATCCTTTTCTATCCACTGTTAAGAAATTATGTATCCAAGTACTGAAAAAATGATACCCTCTGTCAAAGATAAAAGTATTTTCCTGTATTTTTCCTGTTTAATGTTGACTGCTGCTTTGTTCCGTCTTCTTTATTATTATTCATGTAGTTTGAGTAAGAGACAATCTGTCATGCCAACACTTTTACAACAGGACGTCTTATAAAATTGATTTAACTTATCAAAGTTTATGCTTAACTTGATCATGGTGCAGTATAGTTACCCTTCATGAGTTGTCTGATGAATCAGCTGAAAATTGAAATATCTATACTCATATATGATACTTTTTGACATTGGTTCAATGCATCTTCAAATAAGAAAGTATTTCCTTCCGAAAGTGGACAGTTCCCGTGACAACAATAACTGGTTGTTTCTCTTTTTTTTTTCATTAAAAACTAAGTAATTTTCAAATATAAAATTAAAAAATTCTGATTAAAAGAGGATATCTATTTAATCAGTTATTTAATTTACTATATGTTGCTAAATAGAGGACAATTTCGTCACAGACAATGAATGACTGGAAGCAACAGATGTCATTCCACTGACGAATTCTAACAATATCATGTGTAAAATGTGTTTCCCTCCAGATGTTATCAAATTAAAAGGTGCATTGAAGGTAATTCAAAGAAGCAAACTCATCAATGAGTTGACCCGAGAGATGTCCGCCTGGTTACCGTGTGTAGATCTACGCTTTTCATATGCACCCGTGGGGAAATACATAGGCGGATATATAATCACCCAACCTGAGCGATTCACTGGCCGACAGTAATTGATGAAGACTGGAAAGGATAGAATAGCATGTTACATATCAGAGAGAACGTTTCCTTTTTTATTTCTAATATACACCGATAATATAACAGATGGACACCAGTGAACAACAACGATAGTTTAAGGAAAACAGAAATAAAAACAGCAAGAAAATTTATGCTTAGAATTCAAAAGACAGGTGAGATTTCTGTGAAACATAATATAGAAAGGCCAAGTGAATTTAAAAATCAACTTACAAAATTTGTGTGATGGATCACAAAGATAAAACGGAACTATCAAACATTACTGAGAGCAACTTGGCATATATTACTTGAAAAAATGATTGTTTCATTTAAAATACTAGCAGAAGTTGATTATAAAAAAAATCCTTGAAAGCAACTTGTACGCACAATGACATATCAAGTCGGTTTGAAAGCGAGAGTGTTATTTAAGGATTTTTCTAATTCGTTTTTTATGTCTTAATTTCTTTCCTTTGTAATTCATTTTCTGTTTCGTGGCTGGAACCAAATCACAGACGGTTTCTGCACTCTTATTCTGCTTTATTTCATACACAGCTAGAATGAGACAGAAAACTAGTGGCTTACGGTTATATATAGTTGAAACAACGGTTCTTGTACAATCTTTGAAGTTGAGCAGCCTCAATATTGGTTACTACCTAGATGGGTGACTATTGATGAATATCAGGTGCTGTAAGCCTGGATGTAAAAGAGTTTTAATGGATAATGATCTGGAATTTAAAGCTTATTTCCAATTCCTGTCGAATTTGTTATATTCACTTACACCTAAATATCCTTGGAAAAGGTGTAACTCCACCTCTTTTCCCAGATATGAGTTAATTAGTAGAATTGACGTCAGTAAATAATTATATTCAAAAATCTCTTAAAATCTAAAAATATGTTCTAGCTTTAAATAGCCTTTTATGCGAACATTAATTACTAAAATACCTGCATCACAGTTCATAAGATGTCTTAATATGCCAGAAGCAAAGGTGTCATGCAAGGAATTTATTTGAAATAAGCTCAATGTTTTGCCCGAAATTGTACAAAAAACCTCTCGATAAACTTGGAAATAGAAATTATTTTAAAAAAAACATTTCACATCAAGAAAGACGCAAAGAGTTAAAGTGATAGAAAAGAATTGATACAAGAGATGTTGAAGAAGGATAAAAGATGGATAGGATTTAAAGAGATAGAAAATGGCAAGTGACATTGCCTTTAAAATGTAGGAGATTGTAGCTAGCAAGTAAATGGAAGAGAGTTCCACATGCTGGAGGTGCGAGAAAAGAAACTGTTTGAGGCGATTACTTTTAACTATTTCAACGGTAAAAGTATGGATCTAGATGCACATTTAATTTCTTGTTGTCAGGGCAATAAGCAAAAGCTTGTTAGAGCGGTACCAGGAAAATAGTTGCAGAAAAGAGTTTTATACCAGCTTTTGAATTTAAATTCATGGCGTTAGATTATTATTTAGGTAGAATGTAGAAATTCTTATCTTTTAAGTAATAAAATGTATTATTAATATTATCAATTCAAAAACTACAGCCTTACATTTATCTACAAATATCCATATATTACGTAATCCCTTTAAAAAATGTACACAGCGGAACAAATATCTTATGGGAAATTACAGCTGCGTCTCGTACTACAAAAGCCAAAATTTTTCTGCACAAATCAGTCCTGCCTTTTTTATTTAATTCGTCAAACTTTACTGTTTATTGTAGAGATATTACACTTTCTTCTAAATAACCAAAACCTTCCATTACAGCTTCAATATATATATATATATATATATGTGTGTGTGTGTGTGTGTGTGTGTGTGTGTGTGTGTGTGTGTGTGTGTGTGTGTGTAAACATAAAGGCAATATTCCTATTTGCATATCACTGGAAAATTCTAGTTCGTAGATGATATCAAGTTATTACGCTTAAAAATTGAAATTCACCATAGATGTAAGTACTATATAAGCAGCAACAGATGTTATATCAATTTGTTTGCAATGCAAGAGCTTTTTGATTTTATTATTAATCTATGCTTGCAAGAGTGGAATACTTTCTTTAATATTGCCAATAACCACTAAAAAATTTTTATAACTTGTTTTTCTATCGAGCCGCAATCAATACAAGCAAATTAGCTTGCTTCTCCATATAAGAAATGTTCAAAATGATAGATCAAGCCAATCATTTATGCAGAGGCAAAAGAGCGTATCAAACATTTTCCTCATAAACATCAAGAAATTAAAATCAAAAGGGCGCAAAATCCAATAATAGAGCCTTTCAATGCAACTTTGAAACTGGAGGCTGATTCTGCATCGGAAAACAACCTATGCTATTCATTCCTTTCGCACTCTGCCATAACGTGGCGTCAGTCAGCCAGGTTGTCTGAAAATTCCTTATTCCTAAAACTGCATTTATGGTGTAAAAGATGTTCCTGTGTATTTACTGCAATTCATGACAACATCGAACTGGAATTTTTCTCATTACAAAATGCTCATTTTATTTCTGTATAATTTCGTCCTGCATTCGGTGTTTAAGAATGACCAAAAAAAGATTTCATTCGATAAGATTCAAGAGAAAAGAATTAGAGCAAATATTTGAAACCGAATGCTAAGCCTTATAAACTTTCCTTTCAATGATAAATTTATATTAACATTTTCCAGCGCACTGCGAAATAAAAACGTCTTCCCCATTCCTACCACATCATTTATTTTTAAACCTGTAGAATATTCATAAAAGAAAAATCTAAATTAGAACTTTGGAATTTGACGTGAACAATTTTGCTTTTCATTTCCAATCTGAACAACAGCAAATTTCATTATCTTCGAAAATAAATTTCTTCAAAACGTTTAATAGTACAATATATGGATAATATCATCATGTTTTAATGCTTGTTATTCGGAAAGATATTTTCTTTTATACAAAACAGAACTGGTCTTTACCATGAATCTTCAACTGTCATACAAAGAATTTCTTTTTAATTACTTGTCTAAAAACTGCTAATTACAGCCTGTAACTAGAAGTTGAAAAAGGCACAAAAATTATTAAGCAGCTCAAAATAGGCTATTTCTAAAACAAGTGTCTGACCCTTTTGCAAACAAAAAACACACTTTATCCTTCAAAAGAGGCGTAAATCCGAATAATGTTATGGATACTCCCAAAATGGCAACTGACTCGCAAAATGCAAAGTTACTCAACGATCACAAAATTAATTTTCTTCTCAGTTCAGTGCTGACACCAAATCATTTACTTCAAAACAAGGAACTTTATTCCTAACAATGGATAATTTTGAAGGCGGGGCAGTTTCGTTCCAAGATTCACAAGAAACAAGAAAGTAATAACTATAAGCTAACACATAAAACCCGATAGACTTTTAACAATCAGTAAAATTTAGAAATATAGTTCCCTGCTTCAACACATGATCACCTCGCAGCCATATGCAAGAGATATAATTTTTTAAATTAAAAAAAATACCTAAAATTCAATAAACTACGAAAATAAATTTGCAAATAAATAGCAAAACAAAACGAAGACTTTGAAGAGATCAGTGAAATATTTTAAAAGAAACACGGATGGCATCTATTTTTCAAAGAAAGAGAGACAAAAAGAAGGATTATGGCCGGTCGAATTTCAAACTATTGAAATAGGTTCTTTTTGTTTTGTTTCGCCTTTATTGTGTGGTCTGAATTCAAAATGATCTGTTGTCAGGAATAAATCTCCTTGTTTCGAAGTAAATGATTTGATATCTGCACTGAATTTGGAAGAGAATTTATTTTGCGATCATTAAGTAACTTTATAGCAGGCTCTCGACAAGAATGGCAAAGCCCGAACCGTTGCCTTGGATATCTCTAAAGCGTTCGACACAGTCTGGCATGCTGGCCTTCTATGCAAACTGCGGAGCTATGGTATAACTGGACATTTGTTTGTCCTAATCCAGTCTTTCCCCACTAACTGCACATTGAATGTGATATTAAAAGGACATGCCTCCCAGAACTACCCTACAAACGCGGGTGTCCCCCAAGGCTCTATCCTAGGTCCTACGCTCTTTCTGATCTACATTAATGATCTCCCCGATGCCATAAGATCCCAAGTAGGCATGTACGCCAATGACACCACAGTTTACAGAAATCTGGTGTGGGCAACAAAGAGAACCTCGCTGCCGAGCTTAAAAATGGCCACCAATCCATAGTGGACTGGGGTAAGAAATGGATCGTAAATTTTAATGCTTCCAAAACGAAGCTGCTATCAATTAACCATCATAGACAATCGCACCTACCTCCCATTAGCATGGAACAGGCTTGCATCCCAGAGAGTAAAACACTACGCCTCCTTTGCCTCACATTCTCAGCGGACCTCAAGTGGAATGACTATATAGAATCCGTTGCTAAATCCGCTGCTATGAAAGCCGATTCTCTGTTCAGGACCCCGAAGTTTTTTCCCGTCTGAATCTATACTGCACATATATAAATCTACAATTCGCCCGTGTATTGAATATTGCTGCCACATCCAATCGGGTGCCCATGCTATTCTCCTCGGGGTTCTTAACAAAATACAACGACTCTCTCACCGGCGTGACGTGGCTTCTCTGTGCCTCTTCTATAAATACTTTCACGGCTTCTGTTCAGATGAACTTAGATCACTGGTGTCCCCTAGGTACGAATTTCCACGAGATATTAGATTAGCAACTAGGTCCCATCCTTTTACAGTGAAACAGATAAGATGTAACCGCCGTTCCCTCCTGTGGAATTCCTTTCCACATACTTACTTCCTCGACAGCTACAACCTCCAGGAGCTTAAATGGAAGGCCAATAGGCACCTCATAACACACTAACTCGCATCTATTCTCTCAAACACTCTTCCCATCTACCCAACCCTCATCCTCGGTATCCTTACCCGTCTATCACCCTCCTTCTGACATTTCCTATATCTAACCACTCTTTCTCATTACTTTTCCCTGTGTAACCCTCTGCGCAATAGTGGCAGTGTAATGCCTTGCTCGGGGTAAAATGATTAAAAAGAAAATCTAGAGTCAGTTGCCGATTTGGGTGTGTCTATAACATTATTCGAACTTAAGCCTCTTTTGAAGGACAAAGTCTGTTTTTTGCGAAAGCGTCAGACAGTTGTTTTAGAAATAGCTTATTTTGAGTTGCTTTGATAAGTTTTGTGCCTTTTCCTTATGGGTTATTTAATGCCGAAATCTAAATACAAAAATTCAAATTTGGAATTAATTCGAGAGAATCGCATCATTTCATCATTATAATTTAATTATATAACTGAATTATGTTTAGCCAAATACCATTACAAAATCAAACAAAAAACTTGTTCCTTCTTAAAATAAATGTGACTAATAGTAGTATATCGTTCCTTTTTTATTCATGTATTTATTTATTTTGACAATGAATGCTATATTTTGAATTTTGCTTTACAAATTTATCAAGTATTATTTGTTGTTAAAGTATTGCTGCTTATTTCGCAACAAAGATGTACTGTTCGTGTATTATTTTACAATAATGCATTGTGGGTATTTTTACTATAAAATGAATTTTTAATTTCCTGGTGCATTGATTGCTGTTTGGGAGAGATTCACTATTTGCTCTTAACTGAATCCCTCACAGGTACAACCTCCCCGAGTTAGGATGCGTCTAGAAACAACAGCAATTAAAAAGTGATTCCATTAAGTTTGAAATCTCCAGTCTCCTGATTATACGTTTTGCTGCCCGATGTAGTTTATTGTCATACCCAGGGGACTAACTGAAATAAAGACAACAGATAATGTCAAGAAATGGAAGTAAATATGTAAATGCAAGTAAGCCAAAAATGAATAACCCAACGAGAAGTGTGGAGAAATAACACTATGACAATTCTAGGACACATAATGATGAAAGAAATAACGATCGAGTGAATATATCATTCACAGGACCAGGAGAAAACGGCGATTTATCAACGTAACATATTTGTGTGAATGGCCAGCAGAACAAGGGGAAAGAGAATCGTAAGGACTTCACCTATTTCCTGCAACAAAGAATGTTACCTTTAGAATAAAGCAAACATTTACTTCGGTAGTAATCAATTCTCAGAACTCTCATTGTTTATTTCTTATTTTAATAATTTTTAAGTCTTGATAGGCTATACTGATTTACATAATTCCTGCCTCTGTGTATCCTGAACGCGCTTTTCACTTGTTCAGGAATTAATCGCAAGCATAAAAACCGGAGTATTTATATACAATAAATAACTGGAAAAATAAATAGTATATTTTTGCAGGTAGTTCACGCATGACAAGGCCCAAGAGTTTCCCAATGTAGAAGGTTACCCAGTGAGATTATAAAGATAAAAATAAGAGTTTTATAAGCTATGAGTAGGATAAATATCAGTTAACCAAGATAATCAATTGTCAAGGAAGTATTTAGTTTATTCCACAAAGTAACAGTTTTTTAGGAAGAAGCTGTCTGAGCGAAAGTTGCTTATCATCAATGAAACACGGAGTGAAACGTTCTTGAAACCATGAGCAGAACATTGCTGTGAAAATCCAATCTGGTGGAACTAAGGAATGTAACTCATCCGAATATGTGTCATAGTAATAGCAATATAGCAGTGAAAAGCAGATGTCTTTTTATCTGTGGGGTAAAGGTTTGCGGGGTGGAGTCTGCTGTTTCATTGAAATGGTTTTGACCGGCTTCAAATACCAATAGTAAAATATAGATTATTATGGAATGCCAACTTTTTTTTTTTGCTCTCTATGCGACTGATAGCTTCAAAGGCACCTCGGTTTGATATTAAGGTTAATGAAGCTTTTCTATCCAGTAATGAGTTTAATGAGTCTTTAACAGATTCCATATAAAAAAGATGTAACGTTAACCCTCATCTTCATTTGCTTACTCTGCGTTGTTGTAGACTGCGTATTAACATGAAATATTATTCTCGTGTTAATTTATTGAACCTACACTTTATCACGCAGTATTTACGAAGAGAGCGCTTGGAGATTTTTCTATTGCCCGTTCTTTATGCCAAACCAAAGCTATATAACCCAGTCTGTCCTGCTATTAACCCACTCAAAGCTGTTTTTGAAATTAGAGTTTCTTTCCAACAGTTTGATTGTTGATATCTCTTAAAAGAAATGAATCCTGACCATCAGTAATGTATAATATTTTATACAGTTTGCTTCTTTTTATGTTTATATGCATACAGAGCAATTTTTATTTCAAACAAGTTTTTCTTTAAAATTATTCTTTTATATTCATTACACACCAAACAATATGGGACTGCACTAGTGCACAGGATGTTACAGTAAGAGATAAAAAGTGAGGCGTGTTGAAGTAAGAATAAATGATTAATGCAATTCAACGAGATAGAATCTGGCAATTGAACTTGCATTTAAATCTTTCGAAATTGTAATTATCAGGGAAGTAAGTAAATGGATGACAGTTCCGCAAGCAAGAAGTGCCATAAAGGAAACGGTTGGAGTAGAAGATGTGATTACATTTAACTATTTCAAAAGAGTGGGATCTAGATGCCAATCTAGTCGCACTATTAAATTAATATGGTCGGGTAACTAGGTAAAACTTTCGTGAGTGATCCACTTTTCCATGAAAGTATTTGTAGAAAAGACAGACGGAAGCCACATCACGTCGGTCAGAAAGTTACTAAAGTCGATATGTCAAAATCAGGATCGATTGCATTGTTGATATCTCTTCGGATTCTGTCAAGAATCTCTCGATGAACAGCAGAAGCACTAGACCAGGTATGGCAACATATGCACAGATGAATGGTAGATTTGTAAATGTGCAAGATGGATTATGACAAGAAGAACTTTCTGGTCCGATAAAGTGACCCAAACTTCCTGGCAGCAGACGCAACTATAGAAGCTAAGTAGTCGTTCCACTTCAGGTAAGTTGAGCGAGTGAAGTCAAGAAGATGGTGTCGCTCTCAAGGAGACTAGCATCATCTATTCTGAAGACTAGTAGGAAAATTTCCAGACTGTGGCTAATGAAGATCAGTTTCGATTTTCAGTCATGAAAACTCTTCTTCCGAGCTGTTTCGATTTGAAGGCACATTGTGAATCAGTGTAATTTCTTAGCATGACTGATCATTTCCAATCTTATCAGACCCATTTATTTTCTCAAACTGCAGAATTTTCTCAACTATGCTGAGCGGGTTTAAGTTACAGTTACAGTATGCTTCCTATCTGTGACACCTACAGATTTGAATTCGGAATTATCCTTTTCCGGTTACTGACCAATCCTTGAGAATTCAGATTACCCTTCTCTTTAAGACATAGCTGATGAGAAAATATTTGGATTCATAGCATTTCCAATGATATTCGTGCTAAAAGTAACCTTCGATTTCAAATTCCCAACCTCTAATCATTAGACTACCTGCACATCCTGAAGTATTTAAAAATGTTATTAATTTTTGCCCTAGATTCAATTTTCCACTGAAGATTATACATTAATGTTCATCGCAGTATTTTCACATCTAATATGCATGAACAAAGGTTATTCTTGCTTTTATTTTCTATAAACAAGCATTTTCAAAATGCATTAAATGGAATCGCTGATCCGAGATGGAATTTTAATTACAGCCGTTGAAATTGTTTTGCCTTAGGCCCTGAAGCTCCTCCTTTCACCAACAATGTCAACCTAGATTCGATCTAATCTCGAGAAAGTTACATTATAGGAATGTAGAAACATGAGAAATCCACTGTTTCTGCGAATGACCTAAAACTGCGCTTTATCTGTTGTTGTTACCCATGAGAGACAGTGTCTAATAACGAAGACAAAATGTGCAAAAAAGGCATGCACCCAAACAAATTCAAGCAAGTAGTTATTTAATCATTTTCAGTCATAATCATTTATACATTCTCCCAAAATTATATATATCTATGTAAGCAAAAACAATTTATTTCGATATATGAAAGATATACAGTGCCGTGACAAGTGTTATTAGTTATCTTATAAGAAATTAATGGTAGGTAACGCCATCAGATCTTGATATTTATGTCAATTGTGCGCTGGCATCTGATGAGTTATTGTGAAGTTAATTAGGGCACGGTGACGTGCTTTATTGACGTTCCAAACGTTAGGCAATTGACAGTTGACGATTACATTTCAGAAATTAAGTGGATGCATGGCATCTGTTAATCTAGATCGTGTAGGTTTCGGAAATTTTCTAGATATGATTAGCAATTAATTGATTAACCACTCTGTATTTTCCAATTTTAACATTTTCGAAAATATAGTTGAAAAAAATTTAAACCGTGCCGCTACCGCGATTCTTAACTGTTAACTAAGGATCCATAGGTAAACAACAGTTTGTTTTGTTTTTTTCTAATCACATCACCCCAAGCAAGGCGGAAAGGCCACTGGTGTGCAGAGGGCTACGTAAGAGTGAATAGATTGGAAAAGAGAAAGCCGGAAACTACGTCCAAAGCAGGGAACAAGGGATGAGCCTCTACACCTGTTCAATAGACGTGGGTGGAATGTGAACCGGTCGATAGTTCAGTCTATCTACTCCAATTGAAAAAAAAGAAAAAAGAAAAGAAAAGTGAAAAGATTGGAAAAGAGAAAGCCGGAAACCACATCCTAAACAGGGAACAAGGGATGAGCCTCTACACCTGTTCAATAGACGTGGGTGGAGTGTGAACCGGGCGATAGTTCAGTATATCTACTCCAATTGAAAAAAAATAAACAAAAAAGAAAGTGAGAAGATTGGAAACCACGACCGAAGTTGAAGGAAATTGAACCTGAAACCCCTTCCTAAACAAGAAACAAGGTGATCACCTCTACTCCTGTTCAAAAGAATGGGGTAGAGTGTAAAACCAGGTGATGGTGGGTACTATCTACTCCAATAATAAGAAATTAAAAATTAATTTTTAACTTAGTATAAGTCGAAACGAGATTTAAATGCAAAAGTTTTTTACAATAGCAGAATACTACCCCTGTTAAAACATTCAGACAAATTAAAGAAAAAAATTCAACAGACAAAAATTAAAATTAAAATAAAAAATTAAAATAAAAAGCGGAAATCAACATACCAATTAGGTAAGAGTGAGTGAAAAAGTTGAGCAGAAATACCGAACTAGGATTCCGTTCTTTAATTTTCCCAGAGAATTAACTGGTGTTATCCGCCATCTTGGGTTAGTTGAAATCGGAAGAGAGAGTGAGAGAGAGAAAGAGAGAGAGAAAGAAAGAAAGAAAGGAAGGATGGCCCGCTGCGAAGAGAGGTTCATAATGACCAATGCTACACCGACCCTATCCTTAAAGAATTCCTTCAAGCAGTGAAACCACTATGAAAATTTCACCATTTACGTCGAAACGAGATTTAAACGCAAAAATTATTTACAATAGCAGAATACTACCCCTGTTAAAAAATTCAGACAAATTAAAGACAAATATAGTTTCAATAATATTTTAGGCAGACAAAGATTGATTTTGTCCTGTACAGTCTATTTTTTATTAAAGTTTTTATTCGGCAAACTATATTCTTTTTCACTTACAGTTTCTGCATTTTTCTTTATTATTTGTCGTAAAACATACCTCATTTTACGACACATAAGAAGAGTAAAAACTCCATCCAACATTTAAATAACGAGGGCAATTCCTAAAAAAGAATTAATGAGAATACATTGGCTGTCATTTTCAATGTAACCTGCATATATATATATATATATATATATATATATATATATTAATTTCTGGCACACCTTCACCAAACATGAATTTTAGTGAATACACGTTTTCTAACCTTTATTCACTAAAATTGTATTTGAAACAAAAACAAATCTATTAATTTTGGGGGAATTTTGGAAAGATAATATTAACGAGTTAATGTGCAAATAGAATCTTGCTTGACGCAAGTATATCGGATCGGTTGGTAGATACTCCTGCAAAAGGGATGCAACTACGAATCCTGTCGTTAGGGACAGCATATTTTTAACTGCGTATGCTGGTAAAAGAAATAAGCACTGTTTAAAAAGTGTTCATCTTCTCAAATACGAGTCTCGACTAAAACTAACATTTTAAATAATAGATAGATAGCTAGATAGATAGATAGATAGATAGATAGATAGATAGATAGAGTGACGTAAATTAATAAATATACATATGATGGTGCACATATGAGCTGTATTATTCATATATTAATAAATATACATATTATCCTACGTCTATGGCACGAACCAGAGTTTCATGCCTTATGCAATCATCAGCTGGATATTTCAGACTCAATCGTTTGAAATACGCTTCTGATGATTTGAAACTCCACGTGGTGCCATAGACACAGAATAATATGTAATATATATATATATATATATATATATATACATATATATATATATATGTAATATATATATATATTACATTACATTACATTTATTACATATATATATATATATATATATATATATATATATATATATATAAAATGTTATAAATTCATTTGTTTCAATTTTATTATAGTAATAATTTTATCGATACAGAAACAAATGTTTAAATGATAGATAAATAAACTAATTATTTTATTTTTCTTCTTTTCTCCGCAGGGCTGATTATCTATTTTGGTTATGGAATCCATAAAAGTAAAGAGAAAGAACTCGATGATCAAGAAGTTGTTCTGTATGAGATTCCAGGCAATGAAAGTGTCACAGAGAATCTTACAACAAGTTACTGACGAAGGCTACAGAATGACGTTGAAATGAATGGGAAGCTACCAGACCCTTCAGACACCAGCAGCAGACACTTTCACCGAGATGGAAGTAACCAATAAAAGCTTTAAATAAAAGCTATTTTTACAAATCAAGCAGAAGCTAAACTAAAAGAAAAAACAGAAAATGCATTCACAAATGATACTGATACTTTTGGGAATTTATTTTTCTTGTTCTTCTTTTTTTTTTTTTGGCTATATGCCCTAAGCTTTTACTATTCACTACAAAATCATCCATCAGTAACTTCTGCTTATTTTTACATCATAGCTTTATAACGTAATTTGAAATTCAAAAAATACTGAAACATGATTCAGGCTCAGCTCCCTTTATCTGGAATGGAAAAATATATATCAGTAAATAGTTTCGTGATTTCCTACATAAATAAACACCTGTGCAGAATTTTCGTGTAAAAATGTTTATAATAATACTGGTTGTTAACTATCAGTTGATTTTATTTTAAACTTGGCAAAACAAAAGAAATGTCAATATGTAACCAACTTAATTTTTGTCATCCCGGTGTAGATAAAAGAGCCAAATAATCTGCTTGTAGAGTAAAACTATTTTGTGCATAAAATATTTTACAAGGTGTCCAGTAAAAAATATTATTAGAGAATATATACCAGCTGTATTTAGTCCATCTCAGCAGCCCTCTAAAAGCCCAAATCTGAATGTTATGGATTACTGTATCTGCAGTACACTGCTATCTCACTTTCAAAATCGTCGTCGTGACATCGTCGATATTGAAATAGAACTTCACTGAAGCTTGAAATGAAATTCTTCTTGACACTATGGCCTCAAAGCTACTGCCTACTGGTTACCACACTTACAACTTTGAGTTAATATTCAAGAAAACATTTTCAACATTTATGATGATTGTTGAGATCGTACATGATGAATTTATTTTGAATTTACCGCATTTTACTGGGCACCCTGTATATAAAATATTGTTCAATAAATAAGGTCATTAATTTTGAATAGGGTCAGATTCTTTTCAAAGTGTAAAACCTTTTAGAGTATTTGCTTTTCTATCTTGTTTTCATTAAAAAGTAAATAGTAACTTCAATTATTAATAACAAATTATAATTTGGATAAAGGGATACTCAGTCTGCTACTAGTGTATTAACTGGAACAATTACCTGCTTTAGCCTCATATTAAAGGTGTCTGTAAGTAAGCTTATTACCGAAGAAAAAAAAAGAAATGTTAAAAAAGTGTTGATGTGAACAAACCAGTTCAATATATCTATACAGAAATACTGAATATAATTTCAGTTACTAAAATGCACATGAAAACATTATAAACGAACCTTACATATGGAAATCAACGTGAAAATGAAACCACTCATTATGTGATAATTGTGCTATGTCTCTACCCTCTCCCCATAAAATATATTTCGATTCTGTTGAATCCATACAAAATAGTTAGATCATCATTTATGCGTGGGAAAAAGAAAAAAATCTTGAAATAAAATTATTTTGGAAATGTGTTTGTCAAAGAGTTCATATGTAAATGATAAACAGCACAGTGCCTTGGCACACAGTAAGATATGCAACAATTTACTTTGAATGGTCTGCGTTTTAAGTATGCATGAATTAGTTTGTGTATGCATATAGTATCACAAATGTATACATGACTGATTTTTTATACTAGTTTATTAATATTTTATTGATGTGTAATATTCAGCTACATCTCTTTTCATAAAAATAAGTAAGCATATGTTTTTACATATACATTCATATGTGCGTAATATCATAGATTTTGGTAATTTGCATAAATGCGTATATATTTATATGTATATCCATCCGTACAAAGAGGTTTGGGAAAAAGAATCTACAAAAACTGCGAGTCTGAAAAAGACTAAAGATATGAATAAATGTCATAGATAAGAAAAAAAACGAATAATTTATTCAATGTGATTTCTATTACTTTCAGTTACAGCCTCGACATCGAAAAGCTGCGCAACCCATAAACATGTTGTCCTTTAAAATCTCTCGTTACTCCTTTAGTTTATTAAGACATTAAATTCTGTCGATGATATTTTCAAAAATTTCTTTCGTATGTATTTTACTGGGTTGCAGGTCGGCTAGAATATGCTGATCAGAAATAAACCAAAAAAATAACTTTACGGAATTTTCCCCCTTTGTTGGTTTGTGTGGCCAGTAGCAACGTATGTAGTCTACATAGTTGGCCATGAGTGATGGAATAATTTGGTAAATCGTCGTAGTGCATCAGAATCTTTTCTCCACTATTGTTGAAAACTAGTGTCACATTCTTCTTTTCCAAGACCCGACATACAAAACAATGATTTGGCCAGGCTGATCGATTCTGAAGTTGCATTGGCAATGAAACATAGCTCAATAAGTTTTTTGCGTTTAAAACCTTCATTCACTATAAATGAAAAGTAAACATTGTAATTTCAAATCAACCATAATATTCTTTGAAAATAATTTATTATATAATTTATGCATATATAAATTTCAACTTATAAAATATCAAGAATGCATAAATATTATCTATGCAAAAAAAAAATGGCCTTGGAATTCGCAAATCACAAATTCGAATTCCCAATGCAGCTCAGGTTTGATGAATCATTTACCGTTAAAATACATGTACACAATTTGACATCACAATAAACGCAAAGGTCATAATGTTTCATATCCGGGAAAAGCAAATCTTATGGCAAGAAAGAAAACTTTACAGTAATTTATGACTCTTTTATTTATATCGATTACTTGGAAACAAGGGTTGTCGGAGACTGGGAGATTCATTTCCTGCGATACGCTTACCGTTACGTAGATTATACATATTTGTGTAAACAAACAGTGAATTACATATCTGTATATTAATTTAGTCTCCTTTCATTACGCACGCACACACACACGCACACACATATACGTATATAGATAGATAGATAGATTGATAGATAGATAGATAGATGTAAAAAAGAATTTATTTTTCCCTAGAAGGTTAATTAGTGTACATCTAGTCGTTAACGTTTTTAAAGAAAGCAGTGTTTTTAACTATAATTCTCGATAGCAAGAGATAAATTATTTTTATTATTGCTGTTATTATTAGTATAAGAGAAAAATTAAATATGCCCAATTATTTTGCTTCTACTCCGCGTTTAGCTAATGTGTTTTGGCAGTTAAATTTAATAAATGTATTTATATATTTAAATCAATATTTTTCATCTTTAGGCGAAAAACATTGTTTAACCCCTTTATATCTCTCTCTCACACACACACACACACACACACACACACACATATATATATATATATATATATATATATATATATATTGCTCTCTTTCACGACTTGCAATCTCATGTGGATGCATAGTTTATATATGAACGGTGAAACCGTCAAGTAGCTGAAAATAACAGAAAATTCATTTCCAAATTAAACCATTACATGGCCCACGCCATATATTGAGAAGCATAGTTAACAAAATGCTATCACATAAGTACGTGCTACTTAATTGGTCCAAGAAATCGAAACAGATAGATAAAAGATTTAAGCTTATAACAGTCAGTTAAGTGCCATACGTGAAACACGCTTGGGCGATCATGTCTCGAAAGAGGCATGAGTGACTGGACAGAAGATTATCCCGCAGTAGATTGCCATTGCTTTCTACAGTAGACTGGTTGCCAGCCAAGGCTAGAGAACCTAATCTGTCCTGTTACTTAACCCATAACTGGAGGGAAGAGATGGATTAATACCTTTCCCAAGGGTATTTGCGCGTAAGTGAATGCAATGAATTCAACTTGAATTCGAACTCGGCTCCCCGATTTCTCGTTCCGAGCCGATATCCACGCACTACAACGCACATCCAAGCTTATATCACATCAACATCTTTAAGCAAATATTTATTTTGGAGCCTGCCGACAAACATTAGTTCTTGCTCCTAATTTAAAACTTTATGGTGACCCGTGTTCTCCAAGATCGTGCAAGATACCTTTCCATTTTTCCTTTTTTCTGATAAACCCATGATCAGTGATCAAAATGCCCGCCTCCATTGCGGTATCTGGTATGCACATTTTCTCTATTTACCAATAATATGTGGACAAAGTCGTGTCATTTTTACACTTTTCGTTGCCCATCCTCCGGTTATAAAACTTTTATTTCCTCTGCACCACTAATATAAAAAATTTTGTCGCTCCCGCTACGTACTATAGCGTTGTAGACCAAGTTTTTTGTTAAGCATTTGCTCCGAAGTGGACTGCCTTCTTTATTCCAGCAGTTGCAAGTTCTATCATTATTCGCCGTACTTTAACTGCCTTCAACGTTATCATTGCTGTGTTTGCTGAATAATTTGGTAGTTTTTCTTGAACTTCTTTAAATTTTATATTCGTATTCTATTTTTTTTTTTTTTTTGCATGAATAGTGATTATTCACTCATTTAACAAACATTTTTGTTTCATTAATCCTATTGAAGGAGAAGGTATGAAACCAATTTATTCTCATGATAAAGTTTTAGTGTTTAATTTTTTGTTTTTATTTTCTCTACAGTCGCTTCTGCTGCTGCTATGGTCACTGTCCGCCAATGTCTTCTTGTTAACTAAGGCTTTCGTAGACATAATTTATATATAAGCGCGCTTTCACTATCAGATGGGGGCGGAATCTCTGTGAAAAATTCTTGCTCATATTTTTTCAGTAGTCAATATATACTTGTACTGACCTGCGTACGGCCAAAAAGCTGACGATGTTTTAGATGCATATGTAACGACAAAATGTTAAACTGGCAAGAGCTCATTTCCGTCAGCAGGCACAAACAAATATTTGATTAAAAATGTTGTTGAATCTTTATCTATCTGGTTCGATTTCCCCGGTACACAATCAACCGGACCTACTAAGTAGCACGTCTTATAGAGTCGTATCATATATACTCTATGGGCGTGTGACCGAGTGGTTAGAACGATCGCTTTCAGACCATGAAACTCGGGTTCGAATCTCAACCTGGTTGATTTGTCAGGAAAGTGACCTGGTGATGTTATTTGGAGGAGGCAATCTCAGGGTGCGACACCTTTTAAAAGGTACCTGAAAAACCATACCACGGGTTGAAGCAAGCCTTGTGAGTGAAATTGAGTAGATGGCTACGTTTGAGGAAACCTCGAAGATACAAGTTATTGTGACCAAGGGTTTGAGCTTCCTGACTTTGTTCAGATTGTTGTTCACGCTTGATAACGTGCTTTCAACTAGAAGTTGTAACTAACGTCCACTCAGCATAGTTGCAGTATAAACCACAGGTGGGCTCTGTGGGTGTTGAACAAACACAAGAGGAACTGAGCAAGCGCCAGCAATGGGGATTAGCTAACCGCCTTTGCAGACGGACCAGAAATACAGACATGTTTACTCTGAAAACGATCTTTTTTTTTACCTAACTCAACTTACCTCTCAAACGGTGTTAGCCACGTAATGGTCTCTTAAATAATTTAGAATTGAGCCTTATGTTCTTTTCAACCGCCTGATAATTGTGCAATTACTCACAAATAAATTTCATGTTGGCATAAAACTGGAAATTGCGGAATATTAATATATATATTGTTCTTTATATTTTTTTATTTGAAATCGTCTGTTTCTGTCGCTGATTTTTATATTAGTTATAATATATATATATATATATGTGTGTGTGTGTGTGTGTGTGTGTGTGTGTGTGTGTGTGTGTGTGTGTGTGTAAGAGATTGAGAGATAAAGAGAAAAATAAATAGTTAACAAAATAAGATGAAACAATGCATCGGTGAAACATCCGAAAATAAAAGGCAAGATATAAAAATAATTGAAATTGAATATCGCACTCTCTGTACTTTTAGGTAATTGAATTTGCGTGATTATTACTTTGCTATTTTTTGTTTTTTTGTTTTTTTTGTTTTTTTTTCTGGCTGGGGATTAATCAAAAGAGGCAGTTTAATTTGCTCAGAAGATGCAATGTATATTAAGTCCCCTATGTTCTTTATAGTATTGGACATACAACAAGTTTTCTTAAGTGAAATATTTTAATTATTTTTATTAATACTCTCTATACTTTTTTATAATCATTTCACCCCCAAGCAAGGCCGTTTTACTCCCACTGGTGTGCAGGAGTTACATAGGAGGAAAGGGATGAGAAAGAGGAAAAAGTTATAGTGGGTGTCAGATAATGGGTAAGAGAAGGATGAGAATACTGGTGTGATGAGAGGCAGTGGATGGAGAAAAGCACATGAGGGAAAGGATGCGAGTCAGAGAAATTAGAGATGGTAATCGATCTTACATCCAAGATTGTAGCTGTCGAGGAGGCAAGTAACGGAGGGGAATTCCACAGGCGGGATGTGCGAAAAAAGAAGCTAATGGATTAGAAGTTGTGGTTTTATCTTATTGGTTTCACTGTAAAACGGTGGGACCTAGTTGCTAGTCTAGTAGCTCAAGTAAATTTATGCAGAGAGGACACCAGTGAGCTAAGATTGCCGAAGCAGAAGCCGTGAAAATCTTTGTAGAAGAGACATAGAGAAGTCACATTACGCCCGTTAGAAAATGACTGCAGCCGAGCTACAAATCGTAGTCGATTACATTGCAGATTGTCCGTTGTATTTTGTCAAAAACCCAGAGGTGAATAGAAGGAGTACCCGAGAAGATGTGACAGCAGTATTCAATACACGAGCAGGATGGATTCAGACGGAAAAAACCTTTCTGCTCCTACACAGTAAACTGACACTTCTAGCAACAGATTTAACTATTGATTCGATGTAGTCATTCAACTTGAGGTCTGCTAATAGAGGTAGGCAGAGGAGGCGCAGTGTTTTGCTTTCAGGGAGACTAGCCTGATTCTTGCTAATGGAGGAGTGGTTAACAGATAGCAGCTTCGTTTTGGAAGCATTAAAATTCACGAGCCATTTCTTACTCTCAGTCCACCACTGATTGAAGGTTGTCTTCAAGCTCAGCAGCGAGGCAGAAAAGCGAAAAGCAGGGAGGCAGTAGTTATAAACTTTGGAGAGGACAGAGAAGAGTTCAAGGACACATTTCTTAAGGACAATGATTGGGATTCATGGCCTCCGCTCACTTTATGGGGGTCAAGCTTTGAAATTATGTTAGATACCAGCGAGGGGGTAATGTTGATGTCATTTAGTTTGGCCTCAGTTATAGCTGGGAAGTTGGGTACAGATACCCCAGACGAAGCCAGTGTCGAATTAGAGTAGAATGTTCGAGCAAAGCACTTCCCCTTATACGCTGAAGACATGAGGACCTAAAATTCATTGATTAGAGTGGAGGTTGAGGGTTTACTGTAATTTAGTACACTTTTACACAGCCGCCTGTAGAATTTGGAGCCGAACTTTCGTGATGCTATACGCTGTTTCATTCTCTCAGCAAACAGCAGCTTAGCGTCATTAAGTATCTTCTTATTTTGGAAAAACAATTATCAATTCGTTATACGTATCTAACCTCCGACTTTGCTTACCGTCAAGACGTTATCCTCCAGAATTAGTCTAGTCGACCATTTTTTTTGCAAAATACAGCTATATATATATATATATATATATATATATATATATAAATTAGAGAAAATTATCATAATTCAAAGGTGTCGGATGTACATTTTGATGTACATATGTATATATATATATGGAAGACTGAAAACAAGCTATTTCAAAGGCTTACTAGTATTAAGATATTAAGGTAATTCAACAGGCTTTGCAGTAACGTGTTCGATATCAGCGTGGAGATTAATAGATTAGAGTATTAATAGAAATGATATAGAAACTATTGTTACTTAATTTTATTACATACATACATACATATATATATATATGAATGTATGTGTGTCTGTTGATCATTTTACCTCAAATAAGGGAGTAAAAGCTACTAGGATGCAAGTGGTTACTAGGTGTAAAAGAAACAAAAAAACATAAGAACTGTATTTAGTGTGACAGAAGATTAAAACAATGCATTTAAATTGTTGGATGTTATAATTACCAAAAAAAAACAGGAATATAAATACTGGTGAAGAAACTAATAGCATATTAATTATGCTTACAACTAGCTATTCTAACAGCGAACTTATGCGAACAAGCTTCAAGTCTAATCGAGTTGACCAAAGTCGGAATTATTAGATGAACGCGAACTTAGCGTCGTTGTTTATATTTGGCCAGGACTAAATTGAGTTTTGTATTCAGATTTATCTTTCTTTTAGACCGGTTGCCACTCAAAGCTGTAGAAACCAATTGACTGTCCGACATTTACCCATAGCTAGAGGTAGAAGAGCTTGATTAATACCCCTTTCAAGTAAGGTAAGGGAATGCAATGAACTTGACTAGAATTCAAACTCAGCTCTCCGATTCCTCAATCCAAGCTGCAATCAATAACTCGACCGTGACTACTTACTGCTCTATTATTTTACATAAATTCGTGGAGTTGAGGATACCAATGAGAAATGCCCATAGGAACAACTTGCATGAAAATATTTAAAGAGGTAAAGGGATGGTAGTGAGAAAGTGATTTAAACCGAAGTACCAAGCCAGGACTGATAAAGTGGCTTATTCTGCATTTGGTTCTATCAAGAATCTATACACAGCACTAGCACTATTGAAGTCATATTCGATTTACGGGCGAATGGGAGACTTAAATATGATTCTGTTCAGAATGATCGTCTAGCAAGACATTATGAATCAACTTTGCAGACTGAGAAAATAGCTCAATACAATCCTTCCACTTTATGCCAGTGAAACATGTGTTACCATGAAGGCGCAACGAGGCGCTCACCTGGAAATAAGTTTCAGTCAAACTGATAGAAGTTAAAAAAATGTTATTCAAGATGGTTTATGGAAAGCAGTAACGGTTTAGTGTCGTTAAAATTATCAAGCCACTCTTAAGCACGTGAAAATTAATTTTTTAATAGTATTGTCAATATATTCGTTCATTTTATTTAAAGAAACCAACAAATAGATGAGTTAAAATCGCGTGTAATTTATTTGGACGTTTGTGATGGATATACACGCCACACTTTCTGCTGTATGTAAATACGAAATTGTTAAAATGAATAAAGACAACATTCATTTTCTAGTTTCAAGTAAAATCGGCTTAATTATGGAATCTCAAAAATGCCTAATGACTAAATTCTATAGTAAATTAGAAAAAAATTACTCAACTATTGAAAAAGGCTAAACCATGAAAATGTATGGATAAAACGTACATTGAAGGAATATGTTTGTATATGGAGGGTATTAATTCCGATTCGTTAAGTTTCTGCAGAGAATGACAACGCCAACGCTTGCTCGAATTTGATAATTCAACATTGTGAACGGATCCAATTTAGTAGAAATATTACAAATAATGAAAAAGAAAATATGACGCAAGAAGACGTAAATGAATTTCAGAACTTCGTAGCCCGAGGTGAAACAAATAGAAAGAAAATAGAAAATAGAATGAAAATATGGATCAATCTGCAGGGAAAATGTTTAAAAAAATGGAAAATAGAAATAATAGGTTTAAAAAGAAAAGAAAAGCAGATGTGAAATAAAATAAAATATAAATCTGAGAATTATTTTACGCCTGAAAATGAAAATGTTACTTCAATTACGTCATCATTACGTCACCATTATTCATAGTCGAATCTGGTTAATTTAGAATTCGCACACGCACATATATTGGTAATAATCATTAAGATCTATATTTAACGTTTTCTTCTTAAACTTTTTCCATAGTTCTCTTGCATTACGGATTAAATTCAGTTCTTTCTTTCTTGCTTTCCTTCTTTTGTCTCTCGAAATCTATCTGCCATTGACTATCCTAGATGAATGTCTCCACCTCCAAACTCTCCAGCCAGTGTGTCATATATAGGATAGTTAGAACTAAATTTAATCACTTTGCCCTATCTGGTTTTTGCTAAAAAAATTGAATCTTGCCGTCAAAATGATAATCATTTTGGCCATTCCAGTTGTAAGCTGGGATATTTTTATTTTTTATTTTTTCTACTCCTCTTTCTTTCTAAAAACCTACCATTTCGCTCGTGCTCAATCTAATTTGGTGTTAGACCTCATTTTTACTTAATTTTTTTAAAATTTAAGTCATTTACATGTATTTTTAGCTGCTTTCTTGTTGGTTTGATCCAATCATTCCTATCAAACCGCATAATGAATGGCGTCTGGAACTGGCATGCCTCCACATCCGATCACACGTACGCGAGTGTTCCCCATGGCTCTATACTAAGCACGATGCTTTTTCTGATCTTCGTCAATGATCTCTCTGATGCGATCAAATGCTAAATAAGCATCTACGCTGACGACACCACCATTTACTTCCGCCTCAGTAAGAAATATGCCAAGGCGGTTAAAGATAACCTCGCTGCTCATTAGAGGCCGATTTTTAATTCTATATTTACAATTCCAAAAGCAAAAATGAAAGAGAACTTTATATATTGTGTACAATGAAACAAATTGATTGTTTCTGTGACTTTTTAAAATATCAGTCAGTCACACTTGGGTGATCATGTCTCTTTCAATCAATAACTGACTAGGCAGAAGTTTTTTTTAATTTTTTTTTATTTTATTTTATTTTATTTTTTTGCTACAGTACGTTGCCATTTCTATCTGCGGTTGACTGGTTGCCAACCAAAATTATAGAGTTCAGTTTGTCCTGCTGGAAATGGAAAATAGAATGATTAATACCTTTCCCAAGGGTACTTGTGCGTAAGCAAATTAAACGAATTCGACTGAAATTTGAACTCGGCCCTCCTATTTCTAACAATAATATTAAATGCTGACTTTGAGAACCTCCAATCTGTTGTAGACTAGGTTAAGAAATGACTTGTAAACTTTAATGCTTCCAAAATGAAACTGCTATCTCTCAACTAGACTAGACTCTCCCTCCTGCCGCCCACCATCAGTATGGAGTAAGACAGCCTCTCCGAAAGCAATACACTGCGCCTCCTCGGCGTTGGGTCACTGTGTCTGGCCAAGAAGGTTTTCTCGCCTGAATCTATCTAACACATATACAACCATCCGCCTATGCATTGAACACTGTTCTCACATCTGATCTACATTTCGGGGTTCTCGAAGGCTCCAGAGAAAAATGTGTAATCTGATCAGTCCCGACCTGGAAGCTCGACTCTAGACATTTTCTTACTAACGAAATGTGGCATCCTCCTGTTTCATATACAAATATTTTCGTATTTTCTACTCCGACTAGCTTAGCTCACTAGTTCATCCTCTACAAGAATTTACTCGAGTAACCAGACTGGCAACAAGTGTACAGCTAAAACAACAAAATGCAGCTTCACTTCTACTCTAACAGTTTCTTTTCTCATACTTACCGACTGTGGAACTCCCTTCCGTATGCTCGCTTCCCTGATAGCTACAATCTCTAAAAGTTTAAAACCAATGTCAATTGCCATCGATTATCCTTTGACTCCAGTCCTTCTCTTGTCCATTTTCTAACACCCCTTGTATCTTGTTCTTCTCCCGTTTCCCTTTACTCTCAAAACTCTCTGTGTTTTCATTTTTCTCTCTTTCTCTTACTCTGCATTCTTCTTCTATGTAAACTTTCACTCTCCTCTTACGTAGCCTCCTGCGCACCAGTGACGGTACTGCCCTGCTCGGGATGAAACTATTAAAAAAATTATGACAGACTGTTAATTGTATAATCAAAGATACAATGCAAAAGTACACATTGCGATAGTTTGTATTATAGCTCAGCAACGATAAACGCAGTAAAGTTTAGAGGACTTGATTATCTTCTGTCTGTTAACGCAATTTGATATAGCCACATATTAACTTTGGCGCAACTGTGCATAAAAATCATATCTGACTGCTCAAAATACGAATATTCTGAAATTGTTAAACAGAACATTTTTCAGGTAACTAACAACTACACAAGTTAAACATTGAAGACATACTATTGCCGATATACACGAATGAGAATCGTAACCTTGACTACATGGTAACAAATGGCCATCTACTTGAATCTTTCTTTAAACTTAACTCAAAAAACGAAAGACTTGAAGCATATGTCTATATGGACTTTTGTTTTTTTAGATATATATATATATACCAGCTGTATAGCCCGGGGTTGCTCAGCTTTTTTAGTGGTAGTGTTAAAATGGTAAGGTCAAGTGCTTATTCAAAAAACTTCAGTATGAGACTGCCGTGACGCGTAGGTTAAAAATGCGAAGTAAGTATCGGTTTTTGTTATATTTGTAAAAAGGCATTCATGCTTGGTTAATTTTGCCAATAAACGGGAATGATGTATATACAATTGAATGAGCGGGGGCGGCCGTTACGTGAGCTTGTAATTTGATGCATTGATGTTGTGACACAGAAGGAGTGGATGCATTGTGCCTGCTGCGTAGAAAACGTAAAATTATTATGGCACATGATCAGAAAAAGACCCGATTTTTGTTGGAATACAACAAAGCATTTCGGAGAAATAAACGATCGAAAAAGCAAACTTTTCCATTAATTTTTCCGCACCATATTAAGGCATCAGACCTTGATCTACTAGTGACGCGATTTGGTTGTGTTTGAGTGAAGCATCTTGGAGAAATATATAAAAGTGCGCAAAAGACCATCCAAATTTATGTTTGTTGTTGATTTTTTACTAAATCTGTACATTGATTCGAAAAAAGGTTTGTGTACATCAAAAGTCTAAACCTTGATCTACGAATTACCCGATTTTGGTTGAATTCGCATAAGGCGTCTCGAAGGAGAAGCGTTTCGGTGATTTCGGCCGTACCCTTTAAATGGACACGAAAAGATTTGGATATATCAAAGCTTTATGTCAGGATTGACACGTGACGAAGGGTTTTGGGGAGTAGAGTTCGTTAGAATATGAGACACACACAGACATTATATATATATATATATATATATATATATATATATATAGATAGATAGATAGATAGATAGATAGATAACGATAAATCTTTATGATAAGATAAAGTTCTTTGATACTTATTTTGCATTTTGTATATATTAATACTGTCATATTATAATCTCAAACAGAAACAAGATATGTATATGTATTTAGTAAAACAAATGTAAATTTAAAAGTGATTATTGTAAATTTTTGGACGAGGTGTTCTTTTAATAATAGAGATCACACGAATGCCGCTTTATCGATCACCAACCATATTCCTTTAGGTTCCACAAAGATGAAAAGTGATTCCGATGTTATCAAGTTAATGAAATGGTTCAAGTTTATTTAGATATTAAAACAAGCCAAGCCTATTCGGATCGAGTAAAAAAAGAAATTGAACACAAGAAAAATGTGACAAAATGAGGTTTGCAGAAAACTTAAAAGGATACAAGAACAAAAAGAAAATGAGAATTCTCCAGAAAGTCAATATTTAAAAAAAACAGGCGTTGTAAATATAAACAAATTAGAACTAATAATATTCCCTAACGACATGAAAATAACAAAAGTGCCATCTGAACTATAATTAGTCAACACTAATCCTTTAATGCTTAAATCTAGATGTATATGGGCTGGACATCAAGTATATTTTATCGTTGAATCTAAAACTGCGGTGGCTATACCAAGTAATTTTAGCGGTGAATCTAGAACTACATTGGCTGGGTATCAAGTCATTTTTAGCGTTGAATGTAGAGCTGCATTAGCAGGACCTCAAGTAAATTTTAGAATTGAATCAAAAGCTACAGTGTCTGAACCTAATGTAATTTTTAGCGTTGAATAGAGAGCTGCATTGGCTGAACAGCAAGTAATTTTTAACATTGAATCGAGTACTACATTGACTGAACTTAAATTATATTTAGCGTTGAATGTAGACCTACAATTTGAGTGTTGCATCTAGCGTTATATTGGCTAGACCTCAAAGAATTTCTAGCGTTGAATGTAGAGCTATGTTAGCTGGACATCAAGTAATTTTTAGTGTTGAATCTAGAGTTGAGATGGCTGGACATCAATTAATTTTTAAGATAACAAAGGTGCTGATGTCTGCAGATTGTGCCAAGAAAAAAATGTTAGCCATAATATTATTTCCAAAACGAAAATGGTTACTAAACGAAAGATCCGCAGTAATATCCGGATGTAAATACATCAGTAAATATATTTTAGGATCATACAAAACCAAATGAAATTGTTTCCAATTCTTGAAAACCCCTCCCTTATTTTGAAATTTCAGCCATTCTAAAATTCCAGTCGTGTGTTCTGAAAATCGCTTTTATAAATTTAAAAAAAGGTGGAGAATCATTCATTATAAAACGATGAATCCAATGTTGTGTGCTCACCAACTTTTTAAATAAAAACACTTTAAAGTTCTACATTATATTTCTATTCAGCACTTTTTAATACAACTATATTCTGGCTTAATTTTAGTTTGACCTAAAAGTGATTAATAATAATACATATAGATATTAAACCAAATATCATCAAAAATTATTGCAACTTGCACAAAGTCCCTTTCTATGACCATAATCTACACCTAAACTATGGCATTAGTATAAGAAATCCACTCGTCTCAACTACATGTCCCATATAGAACACAATATTCAGAAAAGTTACTAAACCCCAAATACATGCCCGCTATATAGATACTATTTTTATTTCATCGAAAAAATAAACAAAAAATTGATAATATCAAAAGTACATTAGAAAAAATATATGTTATTAACTATAAACTTAGTAAAAAAATAAACTCCGATTTTAGTCGTTCTCGTAGAATTTAATAATAATACATTTAACACTTCATTATACAAAACACCCACTAGTAGAAACTTTTGTCACATCAATTTTAAAGGTGAATCTTCACTTAGATATAAAATAGTATTTACAAAAATTCCTAAAAAGAGCACATGATAATTTATCCTCTAGTCCTCTTTTCCTAAAAAACTCAATAATATAAAACAGACGCTAATAAACAATGCTTTTTAACTACCTCATTGACCATCCAATTAGACTATTTCTTTCTGAGTTAATTGATATCAATACTGACCATGCAGATAAAAACAGTAACATTAACATCTTCTACAAAAGCCAAAATACATGTTAACTATAAGCAAGAAGGGTTTTCCTTTCGAAATGTGGTAAAGAAATACACAACCGCAGTCAACCCAAACAAAAAATTAAGTTATTCATTTATTACAAAAATTTTAAAGCAGCTAACCTTACCATAAAAAATTACAACATACCGCCAAAAAACAACTACAGAGAACCACTATTATCTACGAGTTCAAATACCACCTAAGTAACTGAGTTCTTGATAAAACCAAACGCATAAATAATTATCTTGGCCATACTTTTACATGCCTATCTAGACGACTAGCCTACCCAACCTCAGCTCAATTCGGGCTTCTTTAAACACCCGCGAAAACCTAACAAACTCTATTAAAAACATTCATGTATCAAATAAAAGTATAATAGCCTCATTCACATATAAAAAGAATAAAAATACTGGACATCTTAACAATAATAAAAAATGCTAACACGGGCACAATGAACAAATAAAGAACTCCTATAATATTTCAACATTTATAATGCTTCCGTTAATCTAAAAACCTTCAAGAAGCTAAAATCTGTCTACTTGCAAAAACCACCAGTGTAACATAAATTCTTTCATTAAATTACAAAAGATTTAACAATCAACATATGGAATCTACCAGATAGATAACCTATCCACTAGACGCTCAAACGCACAGATAATGTTATGTAAATCTATTATAGACCTCAGAGATTTGTGATACACGGATAGACAGGACAAATACACCTGAGGTCTGCTTAACTACATGAAAAGCAAACGACGCTACAATGAAAAAATACAAGCAATGTTTCGCTTCCATCCTTATTTTTTTCATGAAGCTTAAATAATAATGAAACATGCTAAATTCATAAACGTTTCCAAAACTACTTCCTTATCCTATTATATATATATATATATATATATATATATATATATGATAGTTAAATGGCGTACGTGATACACGCCTTGGCCATGATGTCTCGAGAGGCACATGACTGAATGGTCAGAATCTATTCTTGTAATAGTTTGCCATTGCTTTTTACAATAGACTGGTTGCAAACCACAGCTAAAAAACCCAATCTGTCCTGTTACTTAACCCATAGCTGGAGGATGAAAAGATGGATTAATACCTTTCCAAAATATAAGTGAATGCAACAAATTCAATCCAAAATTCCAACTCGGCTCTCCGATTTCTCATTCCAAGCCGATATCCACTGTACTACAACGCACACACACACACACACACACACACACATAGTGTGATGGATAATTTGACATATAAACTACGCAAAAATGATAATAACACTGACTTTCCGTTTTAATAGGTATATTTACTAAACTCACAAAAAAATATCTTGAAATACTAAAGAATAAATTTAATCAATACAATCGCCATTGGCTTGAATCACGGCCTCCAGAGCACTTCAGAATTTCTTCCATCTCTTCTGAATCGTCTCCTTCTTTAAGTTTGTGAATGCTGCATTAATATTTGCATTCAATTAATCTTTGGAATTACAAAGAATTTGTTTGGTCTCACGCTCAACTGCGCTTGATACATAATAATCAAGAAGGTTTCGGTTTTTCGATGTTAAGATGCAAAGATTGGTGTGGTCGCAGTAATTTCTCTCCTGCTTGTGTCATTTTGCCAGACATAGCGACTTCCAGCAGCTACACATTTGACTCAGGTTAGAATTAACTTCTCAAGGAACTTTATGTAGGCCTCTGTGTTGAGTCTGACGCCCTGTGAGAAGATGAACGGGGGCTTAACATCGCCATCACTAGTGATGATCACTCCAAATAATTCCGTAGTTCACCATTAGAATCATCCAACTCTTTCCACATCCTCGGCACTGTCATCAGATTGACATCTAAACATTGTGAAATGTTTGCTTTGAGCTTGCGGTGCGAATGCCAAGCAGTATAGCATGCGGTTTCCAAATTTCTGGAGATTGAATTGTATCATGGTGCTGTCTTTCTCATGGACGCTACCCAAATGATCCTACTCTACTCTTTTGTCGACAAAATAAAAAACAATCTGCATGTTCGAAATTAAAAATGCAAAATGGCAACAATTTACCCATCGCACCCTATATATATATATATATATATATATATATATATATATATGGTCATGTAGCTATTTTAACCATTCATCTTCACATTAATATCACTAAAAATCAGTTTATTCCCGATATTTCCTTTGAATCATTTACACATTATCATCACTGGACATTCAGTTATTTATAGACGACCTTATTCTAAAATTTTCCCTCTCCTCCTGTGCAACCAAAAACATCTTGCATTCTAATAACGTAGCAAGCAGAGATTAGGACACAGGCCGGAGCCAGATCAACCTTGGCTGGGTCAACCTGGGGAGAAGGTATGATGTTTGTAAAGGACCGAAACCGTCAATGAACCAGGCTAACATCACTGATGATGTGTTCTAACCGCATCTAAATGATGTATTTTTCAAATTCTTTCTCCGGTACTGAACAGTGACGGCACGGAAAAGACCTATTGACGACCGAGGAATAGTCTAGATGACTGCTGGAGAGTCAGCTGACAGTTCGGAAAGACGACAAATGAGGCGAATTCTGTCAGCAACTCAACTCGCAACTTCCAATAAAGAAGCTCCCAATAGCAGCTACGAGTATCACTGCAGATAAATACCCACAGGGGATCCCGAGAGGAGGGGAGGATGAGATCCCCATTAGGACAGACCTTTCGAGAACGACTTGCGCTAACGTCCGAAGGGCTATGAAACCAATATGTATCTGCGGTAAAGAATGCAAACATGAACGTGGTCTAAAGATCCACCAGACCCGTATAAAATGTTTGGTGCAACAAAGCCAGGGGCATCACACAGGTAATGTACCGGTTAAGACGCAGGAGGAGCCACACCGGAGTCAAACCACAGAGCCCAATCACTTCACGCATCTGGCCCGCCGAAACCAAACAAGTCAAAGAAGATTAAATGGCCAACGGCGAGACAGATTTATGGCTTGAATTCGATCAAGACGTCTGTATGATCCTAGAAACAATATCATCAGGAAATGCAGACAGACGTCTAAAAGCTATGACAACTACCATAATTAATTACGTAGAGGAGGGCGAAAGAGAAATAAAAAAGAATAATCGTCGGACGGAAAAAATTAAGGAATTAAGACAGGAATTAAAAACCCTTCGGAAATAATTTCGAAAATCCAGTGAAGAGGAACGTCAGGAACTAGCGGAGCTTTGCGACATCGTGAGGAATAAACTTAAATCTACCAGAAAATCAGAGCGGCTCAGAAACGGAGAAAATAGAGAGCCAGAAAAAGAACAACTTTCATAGCAAACCCATTTGAATTTGTTAGAAAGCTACTTGGTGACAAACGAACAGGGCAACTGAAATATTTTACAAGCACTGTTGATTCTTTCCTACACGATACGTTAAGTGACTTTGACAGAGAGAAAGATCTGGGCGAAAATGACTCAGTGATCACACCTAAACTTCAAATGGGAAATTTCGAAATGAGAGTACCGAGCTTAAAAGAGATCTAAGATCTCGTACGAGCAGCAAGATAGCTTCAGCTCCAAGGCCAAGCGGTGTGACTTATGCCGTGTACAAGCACTGCCCAAGACTTCTCATGAGACTATGGGTTATAATCAAAACAATATGGTGGTGAGGAAAAATAGCCGAACAGTGGAGATTTGCTGAAGGCGATTGGGTCCCTAAAGAGGAAAATTCAAAAGATATAGATCAATTCCGAAGTGTCTCTTTATTATGTACTGAAGGCAAGATATTTTTCAGAATTTTGTCCCGGCGGCTGGAGAACTACTTGTTAAAGAATAAATATATTGACACTTCAGTGCAAAAGTGTAGGATTGCTGAAATACCAGGCTGCCTCGAACACATGGGAATTGTGACACAACTGCTAAGAGAAGCAAAAGGAAGCAAAGGTGACCTAGCCGTTTTGTGGCTGGACATGGCTCATGCTTACGGGTCCATTCCACACAAAATGGTGGAGCTTACTCTTGAAAAATATCACGTTCCAGGTAAAATTACAACGCTTATCCTGGATTACTATGAACATTTTCAAATAAGGATCTCATCGGGACCAGTGAGATCGGACTGGCATAGACTAGAAAAGGGAATTATCACTGGCTGCACAATATATACTTCGCTTTTCACCCTTACAATAAACATGATCGTCAAATCTGCTGAAAAGGAATTCCGTGGTCCTATTACCAAAACTAGAATAAGGCAACCCCCAATAAGAGCTTATATGAACGATTTAACAGTCACAATGGCCTATGTCACTGGATGAAGAGAGGCTAAAAATGAAAACAATTATAGGAACTGTTGCAGAGGGGACATTGGGACTAGGCTACATCCATCGGAAATTTATAGACAAGACAAATATGAAAGAGTATCAAAAACTTCTCCAAAATGAAGTAAGAGCTAGTGTGGAGGAGGATAGAATTACAAAAATGGTGGGATTAAGCTAGCAAGGAGCATGGACCAGATGGGAGAACATAACAAAGTGAAAAATTACTTGGTCTGATATTTTATGGAATGAATTCACACATACAAAATTCTAGATCAAGGCAGTATATGATACACTACCCAGCCCTGTGAACCTCCATATTTGGGGAAAAAAAGAAACTCTCACGTGCAAGTTTTGTTCAAGGAGAGCATTACTCCAATATATACTTAGTGGTTGTCCCAAGGAATTAAGTGATGGGAGATATCGCTGGCGCCATGATAAAGTACATATAAAATACATATTAATCCGACATTTCTCCTTCCAGCTATGAGTTAAATGGCAGGGCAGATTGGGGTCTATAGCCTTTGATGGAATAACCAGTCTACCGTAGAAAATAATGGCAACCTACTGCAGGGAAATCTTCTGCCCAATCAGTTATGTCTCTTCAAGACGTGATTGCCCAAGCGTTTATCATGTATGGCACCTGACTGAATCAAGTTTCATATCTGTATCACATTCGACCAGTGTTCATGAATATAGACGTAAAGAAGTTTACTTTACATTTCGATCTTATCCAAGAAAGCACCATTTTAGGCATTTCGACATATTTGAAAGTAGGAAAATATGTCATTTCGATTATCCGTACTTTCGACGAATACGTTATAGTTGATATCTATCTTTTATATTATCTCAACAAATTAAAAGTAAAAAGTATTGAGAGACTGAACCAGTTTCAAACCCGAAAACTGTTTCTGGAAAGGAACGCAATTGTTATTTTATTTTATAGTTTTTTTTTTTTGTTTTTTTGTTTTTTTTTAAATAGAGCAGTGTGCTTCTGTGACGTCAAAATCCATATCATGGAGGAGATGCGAAAAACATCTTTATTTTGAGAAAGAGAAGATGCTGAAATGAAACTCGACAGATATATTACTCGGCAACGGATCAGTGTTGAAAAAACAGAAAAATCATTGACGATTCGAATCGATGAACGCATAAAATAGGGAAAGTTCTTTGTTTTGTGTCTGAAAAAAAAACGAAACTAAACGTTTATGAACTGAGAATGACAAGCAGTAAATCTGTAAATGGACAAAATGTAATAAGTATAACTCCTATTTTAGACAGATGGATACGGGAGACATTGAAAAGTTTCAATCCGACGCACTTATAAAAAATTCCTTGAATTTCTGAATATTATAATTGATGCGGACGATGAATTTTCAGCACTCACACACTCACTCACACACACACACAGATATATATATATATATATATATATATATATGTGTGTGTGTGTGTGTGTGTGTGTGTGTGTGTGTGTGTGTGTGAAAAGTGTATGTATATAATTATAAATATCAACATATTTTTTTAATCGTATCACCCCGAGCAAGGCAGTAACGCCACTGATGTGCAGGGGGCTACGTAAGAGTGAAAAGATAGGAAAAGATAAAGCCGGAAACCACATCCTAAACTGGGAACAACAGATGAGCCTCTTAACCTGTACAATAGACATAGGTGGAGTGTGAACCGAGCGATAGATAGATCTATCTACTCCAATTGAAAAAAAAAATGTGCGAAGATTGGAAAAGACGGAAACCACATCCTAAACAGGGAACAATATATATATGAAATTTGTTATATATATTACATTATTTATATATTATATATGCGTGGTACTTATTTAAAAGCGCTCAATATCAGTGATAGAGCAGACATATTCATATAGATAGGTGTGAGTTTGTAACCCTGGGTTTCACGCTCTTGCGATCGTCAGACAAACTGATTAATTTTTTTAAAAATTGGTTATATGTAGGGTTGCGTATATTCGTGTATTTTTGTGGAAGTGGGGGAAATCTGTTGTCATGACAGACGCAGACATATATATATATATATATACATTTGTACACCCATTAACGTGCGCAAAACATTTTTCAGCACCCCATGTGTACTCTTTTATCAGTATAATTATGATACCTTTACCGAATTAGGTATATTGTCGTATAATCTCGGGTCATCTGAGTAATCACAAAAAGTGCTTCTTCTTATCGAGCAATCATTATCGACATCATCAGGCTTTGTTCAATTGAATGCGCACTGCAAATCTGTGTGATTTTTATCTTCAGCATAGCTGCTTCTTTTTCAAGCATATTGGGAGCGAACTAGCTTGCAGATTAATCATAGACCGGGCATTGAAAGAATACATGATCAGTAGACTACTCCATATCGCTGCAACAAACGCACGCCGGTAAACCGACCAGTAACGCCGATTGTGATTTCATATCGGCGAAGAGTACATTAAATGAACGCTTGAAAAATGTGACTTTCCTTTTTATTTCTTGGCATTTTTTTCATTGTATATTGCTTTCAGCACAGTGAACGAAAAAGGTTTTTAATGAACATTTAAGAAAAACATCCTCATGAATATAAAAGATATGGAATCTCTACAATGAATATTACTGTTTTAGATTTTAAAAAAATAACGTAGAAATATATATGTGAACTTTTTCACGAGTAACGCTTACAATACTCCGATGAACGGTTCGATATAAAGTAAAAAAAAAATGCTGAAAAATTGTCGATTTATTGTACAGCTCAAGTAAATACCTGACCCATCTGCTATATTCTATTATTACAAGAGATAAACCTTACCAAAATGGAGTTTGGCTGCCATATCTAGAATAAATAAAGTAGTACTTATGTTGCTGTCTTAATAGAGTTAAACAGAATCTACACGACCTTGTGGGTTATTAATTATCTTCCACACTACAACTCATTTCTTACAGACTATTCTCTCATTCTATCGCTATTTTGATGGCATATGTTCTGACGCACTAAATTCCTTAGTCCCACTGATAATTGGGAGCTGCTATGCCACTTACACAAGATATAATTTTTGCTAAATATGGTTATCTCATTTTCTCGTGTAGATTGTTCTTGTTACGTAGACCGGGACAAGATTGACCTGAACACAAAATTACTATTCCACCAAATTCAGTAACAAATGCGTTAATCCACTAGGTCAGTCTCCTGGGACATTTAATCGAGTACTCGGAACTTAATTTCCGTTTTTTTCTGTTTGCTTGCAGCTGCTGACTTGAGCCTCTTCCCCCCTTGCTTCTGTTTCTTACTACTGCTTTCTATTTTCTTATTGAATTTGGTGGAATAGTAATTTAATGTTCAATCATTTGGTCAAGTAGTACAGACCTAGAAATAATTTAAAAGTATTAAAAAGACCAAAAGTGATATCCTTAAATATGTATAGCGGAGAGTTACCAACCTACACCTGTAGATTAAGTAAAAAGGTTCAGTTCGAAATTCCTTAAAGGTTATATGAATCAATAGATACATGAGGAAGACGGAAAGTCATATTGGCTGAATTACTCCGCTAATAAAGACAAGGAAGACTTTAGTACAGCTGTAAATATTGACCATAATATCTACACAGAAAAAAACTAACCCAAATATTGACACAGTGTGCATCAAATGTAGGATTAATGAGTGCTAAGTTGAGATAATTCTTATTACGATCTGTTTGATATTGACGAAAGAACATGCCCAACACTAACACATGAAACAGAATCATAGGAAGAAATTAAAAGCAAGTCACCATGCTTTACTCAGTATCTAGCTGAACCCGAAAAATTTCACACATTTTAATCAGTTTTCTTCTCTTTATAAAACTGTTATCAAACAATAAGCTGTGTTGCTTAATTTTATTAATTTTAAGTTTTGTAAATTCCATATGAAGAGACGTTTTATTTAGAATTTAACAACATACAGGTAAAATGGATAGATTTTCATGTAAATTAAGCAAAAATGAAAATAACATCTCATTTTAATAGATATATTCACCAAAATTATAGAAAAATGTTTTGAAATAATAAAGATTTTTTTCAAGAAAATTGCCATTGGCTTTAACGAGGATTTCGAAATCTCCCGCATCTCTTCTGGACCGTCTTTTTGTTTAAGTTGGTAAATGCTGCCATAAGTCTTGCCTTCAGTTCATCTTTTATGTTACAAGGAGTTTTGTTGGTTTCCCTCTTAACTGTGCCCCGTACATAATAATCAAGGGGTTGCATTCTGGGTAGTTAGGTGGCCAAATTTAAGAGGTGATGTAGTTGCAGAAATTGTCCGACAGCCATGTCTAAGTCCTTCTGCTTCTGTGGCATGTTACAGATTCCTGTTGCCAGACACAAGTTCTTCCATTAGCGACCATCTTGACCCGAGCAGCACTACCTCATCTGAAGATCTCAGCAAGAAATTTGGAGTTCGTTTCTTATCGGAACGATCAGAGTGTTTTTCGAGCAGCCATACCTTTGTAATAACTATTAGACTTATCCAACTCTTTTCCAATCCTCTGAACTGTCCTCAAATTTAAATCCAAACACTCTGCAATGTTTGCATTGCAGCTTTCTATTAGAACTTCCGGTGTGAATGGCAAGCAGGAGAAAATCTTGTTTCTAAATTTCTTGCGGAGTGAATTGTGTCATAGTGCTCTTTTTCTCACATACGATTATCAAATGACTTTACTATGATGTGCAGTAGACAAAATTAAAAACAAACAACGCGCATGCACGAAATTAAAAATAGAAACTAGTGACAATTTATCCACCTTCAATCTCTCTGATACTTCTGGGAAATATATTGGCCTGAAAAAAATTAACAAAAGTTCTAATCTTAGCGAAAAGTCAATCTATTCTAAGACAAATTTAAAAATCAGATAAAATGAGCAATACCTGATTAAGTCTCGTTAATTTGTTGTTAGAAAAGTTGCTAAATACTGGTGTTTGAGATAAAATAAAATCCTCAATGGCAAATGTTAATTCTATTGGCAAACATGATACTTCTACTTACAAGAGCTGAGAATACAATCGTTATCCAATCATGAGCCTTACTAAGCAAAGCTTTGAAAAATAAAAAGTTACTTAAAGTGGTAAAATGTAATCAGATAATAGAATTATAGGATTATTTTATGTAGTTACTGCATGTGATATGTTTCTCTGTTTTCTTTGTTTTAATTTTACTGAAGTACATAAAATACGCCTCGTTATGAATCATACTTCTGATCAAAAATGTAACAAGAAGCTATGTGGATATAATATAATTTTCTATAGTTAATATTTAAAGTAGTTTATTGCACTCATCATAGAAGTTCTACAAGGATTTATTTAAATTTGGACTATTTAAACAATATATGATATGCAGATTACATCATGCTACATTGTGTTAATAAAACACTTAGGATCTGCAGAAACTCATCGACAAGCTGGTATAGATGCGAGAATACAAAATATACGATTGTTAACAAGGAAAAGAATCCAAGAAATAAGAATTGTAGACGTCACAACCAGGAAAATACAAACATGTTATCCCGGAAGTGTTATAACCGAATACAGATAATATGACACCGAAGTCCAAAACAACATTACAACACTCAGAGATATATCCTAAAAATAAGCAAAATGTTTAGAAAACAATAAAAACAGTACTGAATTGTTATGTAATACCAATTCTGTAAATGCTGTAGAATTTAAACTTTGATTTAGAGGAAACGTGAGAAATTTAAGATGTCGTTTTCTAAAAGAATACTAGGTATGGAATAAGTGAACAACGAGGAAGAAACCAAACTAGACTTTTTTGCTTAGGATGATGAAGGACAACTGAAAATTATGGTAGACAATGATCAAAGGAGGCTTGAAAAGATTTACACTAACAGATCATACTGAAGGTTAGAAGAAGTGAAACTGCTATGTAATCTATACAACGAACTTGTGCAAACGGATAGCAGAACAAGGTCGGATGCTGAAGGGATAGCCATTTCTTAGAAGTACAAGTTTTAAAAATAATGGAAAGTTATAATTTCTCACGTCTTGAAGCCGCGCGGCATACAAATTAGTTGATATTAGCGGTTAGTTGATATTTTCAAGTAAACAATATATTTTATTTGAAAATGAATTTGCTTTAAACTTCACACAACTTTTTCTAGAACCAGACAAAATCAATCCTCTTGAGAAAAAATCATACTTTCTAGCTTTTTTTAAGTCAGTGTTTGGAAATTAAAACAATGAATAAATCATAAGATATCACTTTACTGTTTACTTTCACACACATTAGACTAAGATTTCTTTGCAGCATATTTTATTTTGAAGTTTTGAGTACTAGTCAAAGCATATATTAACTTGATTGATTGATTGATTCCTTTTTATCAACCTCAAGTCATTTAAAGTCAATAAATATTGATCACAAAAGTTTTCTATTTAGATAATAATGGTTTAGTGATAAAAGTATTATAAATTAACACATAACAGGAGATCGTCTTTTCCGAGATTACGAATGCAATGGACCTAACTGGAATTCGAACTCGGCAAAAGTTGCCATTTATCAGGCATATCATTGAAAACTTTGGCGTAAAATATGGTGAAAAAGCTGTCAATGTATCTTGAGTCTGGTTTGCATTAGATAAATTTGTCCCTCAAAACATTTTGTTGCGATCGAAAAATGTAATGATCTGTTGTTGCAATATCAGGTTAATATTGCCGGTTGAGTAGAATGAACCAATGGAGTTCCATTTTTGTTTTTGTTTTTCTGTGTTATTGCTTAGTCTAATCTCTATGTCTTGTTTAAATCCTTGCATTATCTTAGAGATGAGTTACATTTTTGCTATTAAAGAGCGTACGGCGCTTTTCGATCAAACGTTTATGCATACAATGTAGTTACTGGACGTATAAAAAGTGTATTTTCTGTTTACCACGTTTTAAGAACTTTACATGATTAATACACAAAATATCCCACTACACGCGCAACAAATGTTTTTCTATGGAACTTCGTTTTGGGTGTTGATTTTGGAGATTTATGCTGCCTTTTGCGTTGAATAGATTCGCTTTAAGCTTGTGAAAATATATTTAAGGAACAGTTAGTAAGAGTGATACATTCTTCCTTACAATTGATTCCCAGAAATAGAAATTGCTTACGACTCAATATTTTTTGTTGAAGCTTTTTTATCAAATTTAATTAATATATGAAGTGCGTTCAAAAGTATCTGACTTTATTTTTTCCTGCCAAATTGAATGTTGCGTGTACACAATCATCTGCATGGGAAATGATGCCACCCTTCTGTGCATGCATGAAAATATCTGCTCCAGTAAATCGCATCACTTTCCTGCTCTTATGCCTAGGTTACCGACGTAAAGTGCGTACTCGTCGGGTTTTCGTTTTCGCAAAAGATGACTGATATCCTTGGAACAGAGAAATTGCCTCAAGTTTGCTGATACACAAACTCAAACCATCGAGATACTTCATAAAGCCTTTAGCAATGAGGATATAAGCAAACTTAGCTCATTGAGTAGTATTATGGCTTCAAACATAGCCGCACCAATTGAGAACGAGGTGCACATAGACTCGCCATCTACAAGCCGAAGTAGTAATGAGCACAAAACAAATGCAAAGGGTTTTTGAATGAGGAGAGTGTCGGGAAATTTCGCCCCCAACCTGCTGGTCAAGCAGCAGAAGCAACTCTACAAGAAAATCAAGTGGTTTTCATATTAAGGGAGAGCCAGAAATCCCACGGTACCAAGTCTTGCTCTGTTTTTGACCAGGAAAGCTTGGTACAATATCTCTGCTCTATGCGTTCGGTCATCTTACGTGAAAGAGAAAATCTGACAGAGTTATCACTACACGTCCGTACTTTAGGTGTAACAGATGGGAATTGGCGCAGCCTATACCCACGAAAAAAATCGTGCATGCGTGAGAAGGATGGAGTCACCTTCCAGCTAAAATATTTTTTTCCGTGCCGTATTAGTTTAAGCTGGAAAAATGTCGGAAAACTTCTGAATGCAACAATTTCATAATCGTCATCGATTTAATTTTCTTTAAATTTCTCTTAATTATTAAAAATTAACATCCTATCGTTCTACAGTCTTATTTCTTCAATTTATGCTCAACCATTTCTTTTACCGCTGAATTCAATCATTATCTACTTTCTTTTTTCAAACTTACAAAGTTTCTTATTTACATTTGTAATAATATCGTCATCGTCCTTGCTCATTTCACGTTTCGGTATTTTTACCTTTCGCATTTCTTCCGTGAAAATAGATTTAAACTTCTGGTGGGTGATTAATTAATTTTCCGGTTTGATTTTTATCATCATAAATTGCTTTTCTATTTCTCGTTTTTTTTTGTTTTGTTTTTTTTATTAGGCAGTACAGCCACTAAAATACACGGGGTTACAGAGTGTGGAAGAATTAGGGACATCTACTTCTGTTTAAAAGACCGCTGAGGAGTGCTAAACCTACGATAAGAATTAAAACCTCTGTAACGTCTGATCCACTGAAAAGCCGAGAATAGTGTTTCTGATAGACTTTTATCAAAATCTACTAAACTGGTTAACAGACAATGAGAAAAAACAATTATTTTCAATTACTGAAGAAGAAAAAATGAAATAAATAGTAATATAATTTTATATATTAGATGGTGACATTAGCAATATATAGTTAATGTAGATTTTAGAAGAAACAGAAGACCCAATCCTAAACAGGAAATAAGGGTAAACCCTTCCTCCTGTTCAAAAAACTAAGATTGATTATGAACCAGGCGAACATGCTTCTAGTATGCAAAGGGTTACAGAAAACTGCACCTCAAACTACAGCATCTGATTATACATACATGTTTGTATGAAACGTGTTTTTTTTTAATTATCTTATGAAACGGAGAAATAAATCGTATACATACCTTAGATAGGGAATTTAAATAAAAGTTCCACTCAGTCCGGTTTCTTGTGAGATGACATTCATTCATTACATGCTTTGGTTTGAATTAGAATTTAATTCCAATTCAAACCAAAGCATGTAATGAATAGCTGTTTTCTTCTCATTGTCTGTTAACGAATTTGGTAGATCTCGATAACATTTTATCAGAAAATCTATTCACGCTTTTTCAGTCGATCAGACGTAACAGAAGTTTTAAAGTAGGTCAGATATCAGAGATATCCAAGTTCGGCGAAACGTTTTATGTACAGTTTTCGGCAAGGCATTAGGCTGAAAACTACTAATTTCTGTACATTAGTGTCAGAGACCATTTTAATAGAATGTAGTAATCTTTATAAACGAATCTCAGTCGTTCTAAAGATACATATAGAAAATGACAGGCTTAGACTTTTTCAGAATTGTGGTGGGATAATCAGGAAAGAAAAATTGATTTTTGCTGCAGACTTGATTATAGGTTTTATTTATAGAGTATGAGTTTATTGAAAACTAGTGCAAAGAAACGCATTCTAATGTTCATATTAAATTATGCCACCAAAATTTGGATTCCTGTAAATTGACCAAATCTAGTAATTTACAATCGCCTCTGATTCGCAAGACTTCAATATCGTATGCCCTAAAGGAAAATGAGAAAATATGTACATAATACAAGTAGCTTTGAGGTAACTATACTTGAATGCTATATATATATATATATATATATATATATATATCCCACAAGAAAAATACCAAGCCGATTAAAGTCTGGTGATTGTGATGACCACTCAGTTGCTAGCCACCTCAGTTCGAAATTAATATTTAAGCATTCCTGATTGCGTACGCCATACTTAAATAAAAACCGGTGTTACTTTTAATGCACTATGTACATAGATAGATAGATAGATAGATAGATAGATAGATAGATAGATAGATAGATAGATATATAGATAGATAGATAGAAAGAAAAAGCATACTAGGCGAACAAATTTTCATATCAGAATATATGTTTACATACACACTTTCATGCAAACATATGCAGAAAATAGATACACACACGTATATATATATATATATATATATATATATATAGATATAGATATATATTTACTGATCAATAAATATGAATATATGTGTATATATATATATATATATATATACATATCTATTCATCAATACATATATGTATATGCACATATATATGCATATACATATATTTATTGATGATATATACATACATATATATATATATATATGAATATACATAGATGCATCGATGAATATAGATATATACACACACACACACACACACACACACACACACACACATATATATATATATATATATATATATATATATGAATAATTTCATATTATTATTTTACCGATATATTCTATCTGAAACCTTTACACACACACACAAATATATATATACAGGTGTGAAACTATAATGTAAGGAATGAAATCATTTTAATCAAGGCTGTCTGAATAGAAATAGAGATGAATACTAACTTCTTGGCTGGTAGGTTGATTATTAAACAAATGGACTTACAAAAGGCCATTAAGCGAGTGAAGTATGTTTGAATCTACGTTGATCAGACAGGATTCAATCGATGACGTCTTCGAAAAAATATAATCAAAGGTCAGTAGATGAATAATGTTAGGAATTACATAGCCAACTTGCCTGAAGAAGACGATACAGGCGTAACAGATCAACACGCATATACACATACAGTAATTTCAATTTTCAAAAATTAGAAATATGATACAGCATTGCCCATCTATTTTTAAAGATTTTCAATTTTCTTCGAAACGCGACATCCCAAGATTGTATTAGTTAAAGATGAATGATCAAAACAGATAGCATCAGGCATTTTTCAGTACCAAAGTTTACATACTTTGCAGTCGGTCAATAATATAAATAGGTTATCATTAGAAAATGAGGACATCTTTATAAAAACCTTTCGTTAATGACAAGGATTTCCTGTGAGAAACATCATTTTCTGTTATTACTTGTATTCTTAACGACATTCTCCTTTGAGATACCACAAATAAGGGACTGTTTTCCACTCAGAGATTATGTATTCTTTCAAAAAAATCTAATTTAATTGGCATTGTTCTAGTTTTTATTTCATAACATCCCGCAAGTTTGCAATTGGATTTAAATCCAGCTCCATGTTAGACCAATCAGACAGATTTTATCTTATTGCTTCTTCAGAATGTTTCCTTTTCAAGGGAAATATTTGAATCATTAATTTTTCAAATTACTCCTCTTCACATAAACTGTAGAAGTAAAAGCAACTTCATTTTATTGCTTAATATGGCAGTAGGCTTGAGCATTTATAATTCTATTGATTAACGTAAGCTTAGCAGGGACATTAGAGCTCATACAGCCAAGATCCATACCGATTTTACCATTATGCTTAAATGTTGATGTTGGACGACGCTTTGTTGAATGCATGGACTTAGAAAATTTGGTATTTGCAGGTCATATGCTGAAAATCTTTTTATAACTAAAGAAACATTTGGATCACAGAGATTTGCTCCAACTGAAAACTGATCAGAAAAATAGAGAGAATGTGCGTGATTAGAATGTTTTAAGGAAAATAAATAAAACTGATCCTAACAATCAAAAATAGTCTTCGGATATTTCAGTAATATATAATGATCGAAAAGGAGAATTAAACATTCACGTAGTAAAGACAATATATATTGCAAGTGTTAAATTCTCCAAGAACTCTTTTTTTATTTTGTGCTTCAGAAATTAAATCTTCTGCTATTTGCCGTATCCATGAAAGATGTGAGCGCCCAACCTCCTATTCCCCTATCCTGTAAAATTCTGAGTAATTATTATTTTTTTTTTTAGCATCTTTCGCAGTTCTTACTTTCTTATTTTGTCATTCATCTAACACTCAGAAATAGTCATCGGATATTTCTGGAACATATAATGTTTATATATATATATATATATATATAATAACAAAACCGACTCTCTACGTATCCTAATCCTAAAATTTTACACAAGTAAATTTTAAGGACCACGAATAACCGGCAGAATCTAACTCCGTTATTGTCCGCCGCTATAAAGCTTTGGACAAGAGGGGGAAAAAAAAAGAAAACCGCGGAGCACCGACAATATTATAACCATAAAACCTCTTTTAAAAACGAGAAGTATAAACATAGTACAGCCTTATCCACCTATGTATGGGAAAGAAAAACCAAAACTAAAAAAGATCCCATTCTGAAATGGGAAATAATAAAAAAGTGCCCTAACTATAACAAAGACAATAAATTGTGTAGGGTATGTGACGAGGAGAAGCTAGCAATAGCTAAATTCGAACCGGCCAACAAACTTATTAACGCTAAAACTGAAATACTGAATAGGTGTAGATTCCACAAAGCAAAATTTCTTGCTTAGTGTCTCGGAACATACTGTGCCTCCCGGTATTTTTTTTTCGAACCTCCCCTTCCCCACTTGGGTTAGTCTTTGCTAGGTGTGTCTATTTATTTGATTAGTCGTTGGTCTGCCTTTGCGCTGACGAGCCGTTGTGCGAAACCGCGGTAGGTCTTGGCGATCTTGCGATTTTTTCTCGTATATATATATATATATATATATATATATATATATATATATATATATATATATATGAATTGAATTTAACATTCAGAGGACGTATAAAGACAATATCTCGCACTTTTATCTTATCATCTAGTCACACAAGCTTCTCAGGCAGAAAACTTTCTGCTTTCTTCTTTTCATCTGGCCTTCGATATATCCTTCGATATATGAATTGCAAATTTCTAAGTATGCGTATTCTCATTTTTTTTTTATTTTCCTTAATACTTTCTCGTCATCTTGAGAGAAATAATGCTCTTGCCAGAATTCGTCATTGGCGGCCACAATCACAACAAATTAAGTTACGCCAATGACTCAGTGTTGAAAAGAGACACGGAAAAGAGAATGCAGGACCTCCTACAGAAAATAGCAAGAGAAAGCGATTGTTGTTTGTTTGTTTCGAGGTTTAGAGACCTATCAATCCTTATGGGATCATTTAAGTTCACAACAAATGATTTTGAATTAGGTTATTTTATTTTTACCTATTTCTTTTCGAGTATCAAGATTCATTGGGATTTGTTTGTTTTTTTAAGAGCAGAGTCCCCAAGTCCTACCCTTGTTATTTAACCCATAACTGGAGGGAAGGGACGAATTAATACCTTTCCCAACGGTACCAGTGCTTAAAAGAATTCAGGGTATTCAACTGGAATTTGAACTCGGCTCACCGATTTCTCTATCCTAGCACATCCCTCACTATACGCTTACAGCACCTGGTATTCCCAAGCAGTCACACATCTAAGTACTGACCAGGCTCAACGTTGCTTAACTTCGGTGATCGAGCGAGAACTGGTGTATTCAACGCGATAGGTCGTAAGCTTAGAGAAAGCGAGAAGAAAAGACTAAGCATACACTTCAAGAAAACTGAATGTATTGTTATCAGCAAAAAGAAGACCCCAAATTGTTAACTACAAATCAAAATAAAACAAGTAAAGAAATTTAAAGACCTGGAAAACGTGCTAACAGAGGATATAAATTTAGCATGGAATGAGCACGTTTGTAATTACGATGGAGAAGATGGAATACGCATAATTAATATAAGAAGAGACTGATGACGTTTCTAGGACATGTAATGAGAAAGGAAGGAATGGAGAATTTAATACTCATGGGACGGTGAAAGGGAAAGAGAGATAGGGGAAAGCAGCGTGAGACTTACTTGATGAACTTGAGCAAATGGATGGCAGAGCGGAGTTTAGGAGAGATACCAAGATGAAGAATGTTAAGAACGACAAGAGACAGAGCTAGGTGGAAGTCCATGATCACCTACGTCCTGAAGGGACACGGTACACGATGAATGCACGTTTGTTTTCATATAGGGTTCTCAATATGTTTCTGTATAATCACATTTCTGTTGTCTCAAGTCTTCTCTTACTAACGTTTAAACCAAAAAAGATGTATCAGTATGTCACTGTTTAATAATTATCAATGGATGAAGATCGATCATTCAAATATGATTTTGTGAAAGAATGATAAATCACGTCTCATCAGACGATGTTTTGTACGGAAAGAAAAAAACGATAAAATAAAGATTCAGTGATCTGAAGCAACAAAAGGAAAACCTGCAGAAGATCTTGTGATCTATTAATATTTGATTGCGTTAGAGAACACGGTATTTAGGCCAGGTTTAGTATGACTCAAGTTCGAATTAGGAGAATTGGGATAAAAAAGATTTTCTTGCCAGTGTTTCGTAAGAGGGAAGTTTACCTGCTCTGAAAATATGCATTCTAAATCATACAGTTCAGCTTGAGTCGAATACCAAAGACCGGCACCAGATAAACAATCAATCTAAACAACGTATTCGGTCAGTGACTGTGTACGATATCACTTTCTATTAGAAGAAAAGAAATAGTGTATCGAAACAACATAAGCTTTCTTCTAAAAAAAATGTGAAGCGGAAAGACTTAACCATAGAAAAGCACAATCCTTAAAATATGACACAAGTTGAGTTAAAAGAGAATTTATTCATAACAAATACAATAGCCACTGCACCGGCTCAACAAAAAAGTCATTAAAATTGTATGGATGATATTGGATTATAAAAAAGTTTTTTTCAAATTAATGAGAATGCAATAGCAACTGCACAGCAATATTACTATATATATTAGTCATCTGTCAGTATTGGAAGATTATATCGTCTACTAAGTTGGGTAGTTAGTGCATTTTGCAGGAACCTGATCAAACATATATGTTTTTCCAACAATCGCAGAAGGAGCTTGTAGCTTATACCGGCAATATACTCAGGTATCCTTTCAGTGAAAGAATAAAATGATATGATCAGAAGTTGAATATGGTCAGTACTATCGACGGCCTCCAATCAGTATCGAGAACTCGATCACAACACACGAACCAACATGTGGTATGGGTTAAGAGCTCATACCATCTATGACATCATCTCTCCCAGAAAAATCTACTATAGGCTGAAACTCGGTCTCATACTTGGAAAGTGTAATATTCTAAATGCTTGGTAAGGTCCTCATATCCATATTATAGATACACAATTAGAAATTACATTTGAAACAAATGGAAATACAATTGATAATATATTGTATCAGTATATATATATATATATATATATATATATATATATATATATGTTACGATGGTTAAATTGACGCCATTTTATATTTTTAATTTTGAGGATGCGCGATGTCTTTGTATTGTTTGTTTTTCTCTCAACTGTACAATATAGTACAGTCAGATGGTCACAGTCTGTCAAAAAAAGAGCACAATGACTCAATTCACTCCGCCAGAAATTTGGAAACGGTATGTTATACTTTTGTCATTCGCCCCGGAAGCTTCAATACAAGCATTTAAGAAAGTTTGTGTGTCAATCTGAGGAGATTGCAAAGGATTCGAAAAAATTTAAATGAGTCAAAGTTGATTACGAAGGTATGACATATCGGAAAACTCACTGTAACCGTTCTCTGAAGAAAAGTACTCCCATATTGGTTGGTAAGGGCCTTGAAATCAACGCGAACGCCTAAATTACTGCCTTAAGTATTTACTGCTACCCTAGGTCAAGAGGGTGTGTTCTGGCAGATTCTCTGTCTAGCAACGGGCCTCTGCACTATGCCACACAAACAGAAGAACCAAATCATAGACGTCAGAATTTGTTTAACAACCCAGTCTGCAAACACCTTGATTGTTATGTGTGGAGTGAGAGACCAGCAAAACACCTTGGAACACCAAAGACAAACTGAGGGCAAGAATTATGGTAGCATTCACCAACGTATACTAGAACTTCCACAAGAGATTCCGAGTCCTATGCCGACTGCGGTTGAAGTCAATGGGAATGTTATTCAATAAGTTTTATTTTTTGGTATTTCAAGATATTTTTGTGTAATTTTGGTAAATATATCTTTTAAAATGTGAAGTCAGTATTATTTTAATTTTTGCGTAAATTATGCGACAATTTATCAATTGCACCATATATATATATAACATTAAATTTAATTATCAGTGATTATTTGCATTTGGGTAGAAGCCATTGTTTTTATTAAACAACATAAATATTTATTTTCTCCTACTGACCAGAAAGCTCGAGAAATGTTATTAAAGAAAATATCGCTTTCCGTCAGAAATCGAACCCGTGCCGATTAGAGCAGCGAAAAACACCGATGTCGTGTATTTGCAAATATATGTATATTATGAAAGCTTTTAACACGTGTGTGCTCTTTAACAGTACCTTATTATTATTTTTTTTCGCAATAAAGATATCGTCGCGTACTGAAGAATATATATATTTTTTTTTTTTTATAAGCGTTTCACCCCGAGCAAGGCATGTCACTGCCACTACTGTGCAGGGGGCTACGTAGAGTGGAGAAAGGCTGATTAAATATAGGAAATAACAGAGGGTGGGTGATAGGCGGGTGAGGATACCGAGAATGAGGGTTGGGTAGATGAGAGTGTTGTGAGAATAGTTGGGAGTTAGTGTGATAGGAGGTGTCTATTGACCCTACATTTAAACACCTGGAGATTGTAACTGTCGGGAAAGCAGACTTGTGGAAGGGAGTTCCACAGGCGGGAAGCGCGAGAAAAGAAGCTGTTGGAGTAGAATTTACGGTTACATCTTATTTGTTTAACTGTAAAAGGGTGGGACCTAGTTGCTAATCTAGTATCTCGTTTAAATTCGTGCTTAGGCGGCACCAGTGATCTAAGCTCATCGGAGCAGAAGCCATGAAAGTACTTGTAGAAGAGGCACAGGGAAGCTACATCACGCCGGTGTGAGATATATATATATATATATATATATATATATATATATATATATATATATATATATATACGAATACACTCGTGCCGTCAAAAGTTACAACAAAATATTTATATCGATATGCCGTCTAAATTGACGGAAACATATATATTGATGTACCAACTACTTAGTATCTTACATCAAGACTTTACAAAAAAAAGATCCAATATATATATATATATATATATATATATATATATATATTATTCACTACTCGACGACACAATTATTGTAAAAAATAAAATAAAAAAGAAATGCTAAAGATCACACAATTGGTAAGAGCTTTCAGAACTGGTAGTAAATTTTAATAACTGGTAGTAAACAGAATTATTTGAGCCGACACTTCTTCGCTATTGTCTTCTAATGAACTGAGTTAACGCTGAGTTAATGATTAACTATTCAAGAGAAACAATAATCCATCACTTTGTTATACTCCAAAATTTGATACGTGCCGTTTCGTTTATTTAAAATTCAAATAAAAATCTCCGAATTTCTCTTGCTACAAATTCAAAGTTTTTGTCTTGCTATCTGTCGCGATTTGATTATAAAAAGCTGAAGTAAAACATATCGATCAGATATTACATAAAGCTTTACGTTTTCGACATTTCGTTATCAAGTAATATAAAACATCAACGCAAATGTACTTCATGATTAACTGATTTAGTTTTTACGGTTTATCAACATTTTCCATTTTATTTAAATCCAGAAATATTTTTGAAGTTAATAATTTATTTAAAATAATAATAACTGATAAAAGTCGGACTAATTAACCCACAGAAGGGGGATAAAGGGTAGATTTATACCTTTTTCAAGGGTACATTCGCATAAGTGAATTTAAGTAACCCGACTGGAATTGGACCTTGGTTCTCCTGTATCTAATTCTCAGTCGTCTGCGATAACACAGGGCGCTCATTCAAGCAAGCAATATGGCTTCCGCTTTGCCAGGTCCACTGCCGATATTCTAACAACCTTTACGGAGTACATGCTCCAGAACCTCGATGAGTCAGGCGAGGCTCGTGCAGTTGCTCTGGTCATCTCCAAGGCTTTTGACAGTGTATGGCACTCTGGCCTCCTTTGGAAGCTACGGGATTACGGCATTACCGGACACCTGCTTGACCTAATCCAGTCTTTTTTAAACAACCGCAGAATGAAGGTCGATTAGAATGGGCATGACTCTTTATCCTACAGCACGAATGCCGGTGCCCCCAGGGCTCTATCCTGGGCCCGACGCTTTTCCTTATTTTTATCAACGACCTCCCAGATGAGATCAAGTCCCAAGTAGGCATCTACGCAGATGACACCACAATATACTCCCGCACCAGTAAGAAACCTGTCGTGGCGGACAGACATAATCTCGCTGCTGACCTTGAACGGGATCTACACCCTGTGGTGAATTGAGGCAAGAAGTAGCTTGTCAACTTCAATGCGTCCAAGACCAAGCTGTTGTCTGTCAACCATCACAGGCAACCTCTCCTGCTTCCTATAAGCATGGACCAAGCGATTCTCCCTGAGTGAAATACACTGCGCCTCCTCGGCCTTACCCTCTCTTCTGATCTCAAATGTAACCGCTACATCGAATCCATAGCTAAATCCACTGCTAAGAATGTTGGGTCACTGTGTCGATCCAGGACGTTCTTTCCGCCTGAATCCATCCTGCATATATACAAGTCTATCATTCGACCCTGCATGGAGTACTGCTGCCATTTATGGTCAGGCGCCCCTGCCGCTCACCTCAGTGTTCTCGACAGGCTCCAAAGGAGAGTTAGTAACGTGATAGGTGCTGACATGGCGGCTCGACTACAGCCACTTCCCCATCGACGAAATGTGGCCTCCCTTTATCTGTTCTATAAGTACTTTCATGGCTTCTGCTCAGACGAACTTAAGTCACTGGTGCCTCCTCAACAGGTGTTTACTCGTGCAACCAGAATGGCAACTGGGTCCCACCCATTCACAGTTAGGTTAGCCAAATGCAGACGACAATTCTACTCCTTCAGCTTCTTCTCTCGCACTTCCCGCCTGTGGAACTCGCTCCCATATTCTTGCTTTCCTGACGGCTACAACCTCCAGAAATTTAAATGCAATATCAATACTCATCTACTAACCACTTGACTCTAGCCCTTCCCCTACCCCGTATATCCTTCCCTTTTCTCTCCCCACTTGCAACTGTCATCACACCTGCATTTTCATCTTTCTATTGCTTCTTTCTAATTAGTTTGTAATCCTCTTCTCCCTCCTTTACTTTACTGTATTTTTAATAAAAGAGAAAAAAACTGAGATATGTATTGACTTCTCAAATTACTCATTCTTTAATTGCTATAATTCTTGTACAAAGGTAATGTTTTATTGTCATCAGTGCTGTTATCATCATTATTATTATTATTATTAGTTGTTACAGATAGTAGTAGAAGTAACAATAGTAAAAGGAAAATAGCAGAGAAAAGTAATAATGCATTATCAGTTATTAAACTATTGCAGTAATTATTATTATAAAAGCAAATTGCTCGAATGTCTCATATATCAAGAATAGTATTATCAGTAATCTCTAAACTCTTCTAATGGGTTAAAAAAACTGTAGATTATAACAATCAAGTATTAAAATCTGATCACAGACAAATATCTCAAAACTATTCACCCGTCTTTCGAATGGTTGCCATGGGGAAGAAAATCGATATTCTCTTGCCTCAATTTTCATTGTCTGTTCTTCTGTACTGTCCATATCCGCTTGTGAAAATATTAGTTAGCATTATTTCAAAGGAAGTGCAAAACTTTTTTCTATTAATTCTTTCATTACATAAATTTATGCTTCCGGGTTCCCTTACCAACACATCATTATTTTCCTTTTATGTTTTTACATGTGATCCCGTTTTTTGGTTCAAAAATGTTCAACTTTTACGACGAGATAATTAGCTCATTAGGATGATTTTGTTGTTTGCAACGGTTATTTTCCACACAGCCATTTCAAACAGATAGGAATTCATGCCTGCCTGCTTGGTGCAAGCAATTTTCGTGTTGAACAACTGCGGGAAAATTAAACTGTTTGAAAAGGAAACGATTTTTGCGCTTTCACAGTGAAGACAGACGGATAAAATTTTGTTTCTTAGGCAATGGTTTAAAGAAAATCCATATCAATTTGTCGGACCAATTTGGTTCATTAACTTCTTTGAGATCACGCACACACACAGTATTTTTTATCTCTTATATCAGTCAGTTAAGTGATACGTGATACACGTTTGTCTCGAAAAAAACATGACTTACTGGGCTATTACTTTCTGCGATAGAACCCAATAGGTCCTGATAACTCATAACTGGAGGAAACAAACGTATTAATACCTTTCCCAAGGGTATTTATGCGTAAGTGAATGCAAGGAATTCAACTAAAATTTGAACTCGGCTCTCCTATTTCTCCTTCTGTGTCGCACTTCTCTTATATACAGATCTAAAAAGAATATTTTTCCGAAAAGTAAATCAAAATTAATATTTCTGTAAAGCTGATATATTATATGAAAAGTAGCCAAAATTATGTTAATGCAATTTTAATAATTATTTTTTCGAAAAAGATTATATTTAAAATCTACACAAACTTAGAATAGTTGTTGCATATAAGTGCAACATATCTTTAGGGAAACACCAAATATAAAATATAAAATAAGATTAAAATTTGGTGCAAAATTAGATGAGTCACAAAAGAGTTGCCCTAACTAATTTTGTTTTATAGGAGACTTTCAATTTTATCTTTCGTAAATAGCTAAATACAAGACTATGCAAGATGTAGTCAGTCAATTTAATAACACAAAGAAAGAAACAAGAGCTCAAAAGGCTTAATTTTTTAAACACAGATCTTTAATTATTCCAATCTTCTAATTCTCAGAAATATTTTAAATGCAACTGCTGTTATAGGTAAAATAATCATATTCACATTCTAAGAGTTTTTTGTTTCAGTTTCAAGATATTTATATTGATTTATTTTATCTTACTCTTTAAAAGGTGTATTTTGTAGCTGATGACACTACCATATCTACAAGAACAAAATTTTGCTTTTAGACTTTAATTACAGTATGTTGTATATTTTAGTTTTAATCATCAGGGTGATGTCTATAACACTTTTCTGAGTGCGACACAATGTAATATTGCCATATATCTCAGTGAATGTATTGACCAGTCTTATCAAGTCGATAAATGTATTCCTTCAACCAGACAATTGTCAAACCATCACCTCATTGGTATTATTATTGTTATTATTGAATGAGAGACATGAACGCTAATGAAGTGATGCTGGGACACAAATATATGAAGTCCAATAAACCCATGTTGACATCCAATCTCAAAAGAAAATAGCATATCCACGCATCACGGGCAAATTTACACGATATGATGACACGTTTCTATAAAAATGAACAACAAATAACAGCGCAAATGAGACCTATTTACTTCGGATACAGTAACCCAGTTCGTTCAGACGATGTCAGACTGAGAATATCTACACCATGTCTGAAGTTATTAAGCGGATCATATAAACTTCAACAATTCAAATTTGGTTTTAAGAAAAGATTCTTTAAAATTTGGTTTGAAAAATAAAACATTAAACAAACAATGTAGATGTCAAGACAAAGCCGGGGTTAAAATTTTAAGCAGTTTCAATGTTTTATTGGAGCTAGTGAAGTTATTTAATGTATACTAAAAAAACGTTGTCTGAAGTTATGCAAAGCAAAATAATCACTTTTTTCTTCAATAGAAAGTAATCATCAAAAATTGATCAACATCTACAATAGTAGTAAATATATATGTCTTTAAATACTTTATATTTTAATATATTGACCATTCTTCTCAATAACAGCCACGCACTGATCTATTTTACACTCATTTTGCTATTATTTTTACATCAGTAGGTTCAGTTTTCGACGTGGCACTTATAACTGCTTTCATAGCTCTGCTTATATTGTTTGTTATATTGTTTTCATCAAAATATAATTTCATCTTCACAATTAACCATAGATTTTCGTTCGTATTCAGATCAGGATTTCCATTATCGTTGCTTATATAAATATTCTATTCTCAAAGAATTAATGGGTAAACTTAGATACATGAGAAGAATTATTGTTGTGCATAAATACGCACTTCGCTTAAATTTGTACCACGAAGAGAAACCTTTTTTCATAAAACTCAATAGTTATCAATGATCAGTTTAACTTCTTCGTCAACTTTAAATGATCCAATAAAAGATTGATAGACAGTTCCAGCCCTTATAATAATACTGTTGCCTCCTTGTTATTTTCTTTTAGCCACAGGCACTTTGAATTGGATGAAAACCATCCCTTGGCTCATTAGTCAGGTCCTTCACACGTCACTTAATATTTGTCCATGAAAATTACTTTAGAAAATCCTATTCTTATATATTTTGTAGACCAATTTTTGTACTTTAAAACATTTGCTTCCGCGAGAGGAAGTTGTCTGAGATATTTTTTAACAGATGCCAATTCACAAAGTATTCTACGCCTTTTGTCCTTCTTGACTCCCTCAATTTCATACTTTTCAAAGACTTGGGTGCTGGTCAAAATTGTTTTTTCACTATAACTCGCTTAGGTTTACGTTCATTTCAAGGAAGCAAGTTCTTAAAGCCTTCGTGTTTGCTTCAATTTTTTCACTTATATTTTCAACAGCCTTCTTTATTGTTTTCCGGTCTTCGTAAAGTTTCTTTGATAACTTCAATGTTGAGATGTCCTCACGTAATAACCTTTGTTGTTTTCTGTTTTTCAGCAGTTGTTAGATTCTGCTCTTTCATGTTTCAAAATATATTAATGAACAAAAAAAAAATTATCTACATATAAAGAGTCTTAAGCTAATTAGAGTTTAAAATGCACACTAACTTCTCTTAGTGCGTTTTTGTAAATTCCAAATATCTCAAAAATTAGTTATTGAAAAGGGCAGAAATCTTGGTTAAATATTTTGCTAAGGGTCTAGCAACCCTACCACCCCCATGAGGACGAGTTGAGACACAAGATCGGTTTAAAATTGGTGTAACCCGAGCGCGTAAACTCGAGCTGCTAGTCAAACTTTACCCAGCCCCCGCCTACTCGATAACTGGTCATAGCATTTCAAAGCTGGTTGTCTCCTAGCTTATCATATACATCCGATACCAGTAATAAGGGGTTATTTACCCAGCTTCCCCTACTGAGGTTAGTTGTGACACAAATTTGGTTTTTCATGCGAGGAACCCGAGCAGGTGCGCTCAGGCCGCTGTTCAAATATTACTCAGTCACGCCTTCGTGGTAACTGGGTACTAAGCTTGTCTTAAGTAGTTATAGCCTGTCAAAGCTGCTCGTCCCCCAGCTAATCATACACACCCGCAACCTGGTGGGGGACGTGAATATTTTGGTAAAGGTGGAAATGGACGAGTTTAAATTTGACAAATATTGGTTTATAACTTTTTATGTTTTTCAGATTTATTTGATTTGCATAAGATTTCCATAGAGAGATGTGACTCCCATCGTTCCTTGTCTGCCTAATTTTTCAAACTTAAAAATCTTTTTTCGATACAAAACCGTGATAGTTTCCTACAATTTCTGCACATGAACAATGTACAGTGTGTCAGTCCTAAAAGTAACATGTCAAAATATTTAACGTCAGTGAACTGACAAGCTGATCTGTGTCATAGGACGCAATATTTACTGTAATGTGTCTTTATTCTTAAAGACAAAGGATCTCGTATTATGTTCTTCAATCAGTTTATATCAGAAACATGAATAGTGTGTATCAGAGAAATTATTATTATTATTATGCCATTTTTCATCATATTTCGATTTCTGCTTTGGTCTCACTACCAACCAAGTCTGCGGGGAGACCTAAGGCAGGTAGTGGCGTGTTGTTATGGCTCCATTTCATGTTTTTCTATCTTCCCTATCATCCCCAGCATTACATAGATAAAGTTTTCCTTAGTGTGTGGGCTGTACGTAATAAGACAATTTTTTGTATATCTCTTAAGCTGGGGTTTCCAGGGATTCTTTCAATGTGTTGTTTTGTTCCATTTTTTATCATTCCAAGTGCACCTACTATCACTGGCACAACTCTTGTTTTCAATTTTCACATTTTTTCTATTTCAATTTCCAGGTCTTTATATTTTGACAGTTTTTCAAATTCCTTGATTGCTATGTTACAATCCGCTGGACAAGCCATATCAATTAATAGACAAGTTTTCTCCTTCTGGTTTTTAACAATAATGTCTGGCCTGTTTGCTTCAATTTTTCTGTCTGTGTAGATGGTGTAATCCCATAGAATGGTTACATCTTCTATTTCTGTAACCGGTGTGGGTGATGTTCATACCAGTGTTTGTTTACAGCTTTTCCATAATGTTTGCACATTGCCCAATGTAAATATTGCCCAACTCTATCGTGGCGATTTTATATTCATTTGGGGCAAGCACAGAACAGCCTGAGATTAGGTGGTCTATTGTTTCTTGGTGTTTATCACAAAACCTGCATTTTGGATCCATATTATTATGTATAATATTTGCCTGAAGGTTTCTCGTGAAAAGACTTTGGTCTTGTGCTGCAAGAATAAAGCCTTCAGTTTCAGACTTTAATCCAGATGCACGTAACCATCGATGAGTATTAACTTTGTCAACATTGGATTTATTGGCACGTTCTGGATATTGGCCATGCAGAGGTTTGTCTTGCCAGCGCTGTTTCATCTGTTCAAGAGCTTTATCTTTGGCTTTCATTTTCATATTTTTTGCCGCAATAGTTGGTTCTTGGCTTCTGTTTTGCTTTTCTACAGAATCTACTAACTGTAAATCTTGTTTGTATTTACTGCCTTCTTTTATTATTGAATATGTTTTCTTTCTTTCTTCATGTTGCCTTACTAATTGTATCATCCAATCCTTTGTTGTTTCTATGTATGTTAGTAAGCCAATAGTTGTTGTCTTGTATGACAATTCCAGCTGAATAAGACCTCTTCCACCTTCTTTACGGGGTATGTATAGACGGTCTACATCAGCCTTTGGATGATGCATCTTATGCTTAGAAAGAAGCTTTCTTGTTTTAGCATCCATTCGCTTGATGTCGTTTAGAGTCCAGTTTAAGATGTTAAAGCTATATTGGACAACTGGGATTTCAAGGCTATTAATGGCCATAACTCTGTTCTGTGAATTTAATTCAGTTTTTAATATCATTCGTAGCCTTCTATAGTACTCTTTACGCACTATTTCTTTCATTTTTTTATGGTGAATGTTTTCGCTCTCATTTACACCTAGGTATTTATAAGCTTCTTCTGGTTTCAATTCTTTTATTGTTACAGCAGGGTCTAGGCTAATTGAGGATGTTTCTTGTATTGATCCACGTAAAACTTTAGCTTTAGCACATTTATTCAAATTAAATTTCATTCCAATGTCTTCGCTGAAGCATTTTACAGTTTGCAGAAGACCTTCCAGCTCATTATCATTCTTAGCATATAACTTTAAGTCATCCATGTAAAATAGATGGCTTATTTTCTTTTGGCCTATTTTATAACCACATTCTGTCTTATTAAGTTGACTGGTTAGTTAATGATATGCAGAATAGTAAGGGAGATAAAGAATCACCTTGAAATATACCTCTTTTGATGTTTTTTTATCAGACTTATAGGTTCCATTTATATGATTTAGGTAAAGGGTTGTTTTCCATATAGACATGCACTGTTTGATGAAATTGATGATGACGGGCGATATCTTGTATATATTTAAAGTCTTTAAAATCCAGTAATGTGGCACACTATCGAATGCCTTTCGATAATCTATCCAGGCAGTACTAAGATTTTTCTTTGTACTGTAGCAGTTTTCCAGGATCATTTTGTTAATTAGCAATTGGTCTTTACAACCATAACAGCCACGTTTGCACCCTTTTTGTTCAAGCGGTATCATGTCATTTCTTTCTAAGAATAAATATGTCTGTTTTGTTTATTATTATTATTATTATTATTATTATTATTATTATTATATGCCTTTCATTAAAGAGTATATGAGTATATCGATTCAATATTCCGGCATGCTACTCAGTATGCTACTTAACTGTAGTAGCGTAATTTTCTAGATAGCAGAAGAACAAAACTATGGCAAATAAATCTGAAGATGCATTGGAATAGCAAAAAAGATTTCCAAAAGCTAAGCAAAGTATTAAGAAAGAGGATAATTTTGTTAGAAAAAAAGAAAAAAATGTTGAAGTGTTATATAATATCAGTCATCCTGTATGGCTGGATAATCTTTTCACATATGAGCCAACAGAGATGCAGTTCTACAGAAAGATGCTGATAATAGAATGAACTGAACATGTAAGTAACAATTAAGTTTGAGAAAAATACAAACAAAACAGTAGTTATACCTGGTTATACTAATCTAATAACTAACACATCTTAGTATTTATCTATATTTCTGAGATGAGGTAGTATTTACAGTATTTACATTAAGTCATAAGCGACGACCCAAACTCATACAAACAGGAAATGGTCACTGTAAGCATTACCTTACAACGAAACAATTATCAAGAGTACATGACAATAACCCTAACATACATAGAAAGGAAGATGCATGAGAATAACAACTCTCAGAAAACTGCCTTGGTCTGTCTACTCTATGTGAAGGGGTTATCGGATCAGTGGCTCATATAACATCAGGACGATCTTCAGAAGTTGTTCTTCGCTTCGCAAGTACCTTTCTCGAGTAGGACCCCTAAAAGTGGAGGATATGACTAAGGACTGTGTGTAAGCCATTCCATGTATCTGTGGAAAGAAATATAAAAGAGAAACTGCGGAGCTATTGTATAGCTGGACAATTGTTTGAACGAATCCAGTCATTCCTATCTAACCGCACATTGAAAGTGGTATTAAACGGACATGCCTCCCAGAACTACCATACGAACGCGGGTGTCCCTCAAGGCTCTAACCTAGGTCCCACGCTCTTTCCGATCTACATTAATGATCTCCCTGATACTATAAGAACCCAAGTAGGTATGTACGCCGATGACACCACAGTTTATTCTCGCCTCGACCAAAAATCTGGTGTGGGCCACAAAGATAACCTAGCAGCCGAGCTTGGAAAGGACCTCCAATCCATAGTGGATTGGGGTAAGAAATGGCTCGTAAATTTTAATGCTTTCAAAACGAAGCTACTATCAATTAATCATCATAGACAATCGCACCTACCCCCTATTAGCATGGACCAGGCTTGCCTCCCAGAGAGTAAAATACTACGCCTCCTTGGTCTCTCACTTTCAGCGGACCTCAAGTGGAATGACTATATCGAATCCATTGCTAAATCCGCTGCTATGAAAGCCGGTTCTCTGTGCAGGGCTCGGAGGTTTTTTTTCCGTCTGAATCTATCCTGCACATTTATAAATCTACCATCCGCCTGTGCATTGAATACTGTTGCCATATCTGGTCGGATGCCCCTGCTATTTTCCTTGGGCTTCTCGACAAGGTACAGCGGAGGGTCTGTAATGTGATCGATACCGACTTAGCAGACGCCTGCAGTCTCTCTCTCACCGGCGCGACGTGGCTTCCCTGTGTCTCTTCTATAAATAATTTCACGGCTTCTGCTCAGATGAACTTAGATCACTGGTGCCCCCTAGGTTCGAATTTGCACGAGATACTAGATTAACAACTAGATCCCGCTCTTTTACAGTGAAACCGATAAAATGCAACCTCAACTTCTACTCCAACAGTTTCTTTTCTCGCGCTTCCCGGCTGTGGAATTCCCTTCCACAAGGCTGCTTCCCCGTCGGCTACAATCTCCAGGAGTTCAAATGTAAGGTCAATAGACACCTCCTAACAAACTAACTCGCTTCCATTCTTTCAAACACTCTTCCCACCCACCCAACTATCTATTACCCCCCTTCTGACATTTCCTATATATAACCACTCTTTCTATTTACCTTCCCCCATGTAGCCCCAAGCGCAATAGTGATAGTGGAATGCCTTGCTTGGGGTAAAATGATTAAAAAAAACAGGCCGCCCCTTAAGGTAAGGCTATAAGAACATCGCAAGGCCGTAACACGAGAGGATATAGAAAAATCAGGAGTAGTTGACCCCATATGGAAAGAGAAAGCAAATCACCGCCCCCCTATCGGATGAAGTTGAAATAATAGATAGAGAACACCACTGAAAACTACGTAAACTAAGGAATAAGCACATATGCTAGGCTTCAAAAATCTCCTAAACCGACCAAACATAGAGATGAACACAATATGGGAACCAGTAATACGGAGTGTTAAAGAAAATCATTAGTGTCAAAAATTTCAATGTAAGCTCTAGTAAAAAATACTGTTGAAAACCATTAACATCAAAAATACTAGAGAAAACCATTTACATCAAAAAATTGCAATATGAACTCTGGTCAAAAAAAGGTTACTAGACATTAAGTTTATAAATAAAAAATTCAGTTGTTCTTGTCCTTATAGAGACATGACTCAGTGGATATAGACGTTGGTTAGTTCCTGCAACTTGACCCAAAGAGTTGTGAGTTTAATACCAGTGGGGAACAATTAACTTAATGGGTATAAGATAACTCACGATGTCCAAAAGAGGCACACATGGGATTAGAATGATATACCCCAGTGATTGTAATAAATTTTTCGGTTCGAAATTTCTAGCACCTGAAGAATGCCGGAGCGTACAACGGCCGAAACGTCGTACAAATGGCTGACAAAACTTTTAGATCACCTCTTCTGGTCTAGATGGTTGTCAGTTTATATTAAAATATGTCATTGTCATAAGAGATCAATTTTCCTCTCCCGTCAAATCAATTTTTGTTCTCTTTCTGAGAAATGTTGCAGCATACGCTGATTCGCTTATGACTGTCATTATTTCATTGCAACAAAATTCTTTGGTTAGTATTAATTAAAAAAAAACTGATCTTACCAGACGCTTAGTTTCCCTGCATGTATTCTCTAGGTTCCCTCTGAATATATATATATATATAAATATATATATATATATATATATATATATATATATATATAGTCATCCGCAGACAGATCTGTTTCGCTGTATCTCGGCTCATCAGCACGTTAGGGAGCCTATTGCTTTTTACGCAGGATTGAAACCCGACCGAATTGGCGATTCTACCCCTGAACTACGGACGCTCAGTAGAAGGAGGCAGACCTTTTAGCGTGTATATTATCATTATACACGCCCAATAGCTAATTCATTGCTGAATGAACGATGCAGGGTAAAAGTGTTGCAACATAGAAGTGAATGAATAATTCGTATGAATGGTGTTGAGTCACCACCAAGGTCAAATGACCTCACACCCTTGGATTTTTTGGTGGGCCCATTTGCAATCATTTGTTTATCAGACGCGCCCAAGAAATAATGATGAACTTAAAGAAAAAAATTAATATGAATGCAGTAAAATTACAGAGGAAAGTCTCCAACGTTTTAATGAATCATGCAGGAACAAAACTGAAATATCTTTCGAAAAATGAAGAGGACATTTTTCACTTCACATATAGCAATTAAGTAGCTCGTAAATTAATTTTTCATCTGCAATTATACATTTTAATATATCATCCCTCCGTTGCATAACTTTTGCTTCACCCTATATATGATCAGGTTAGATTATGCGCTTTTTCAAAGAAGTTATAACTATTGACTTGCGTCTAAAGCGTACATAAATGATACTTTGTACGAATTACAAATCCCATATTATACTTGACCTTGTAGAGCGTGGATCTACAAATGAATATTATCAGTATGAATCGCATCTGACATCGTCAGCCGATACAGTAATACAGTAAATATTTCGTTCGGAGTGATATGAAAACACATCGCGCGTGGACACTATTGATGTTGTTTTTCGCATAAAGGAATGCAATGACACATTTTTTCAGTAAGATAATTAAGTCTTCCACTATGATGGATTACTGTGGCACACTGGCAAAGCACGTTTGGCCTAAAATTGAGGCCCCAGATTGAAAAGTGAATACCGGTTTGAATTCTTAAGAAAGGCGTAGCTTTTGAACTCTAGACATACAAATATTGATTTTCCCGTTGAGAAAATAATAGACGAAATCAACTCAACATGCATGTTTACGAGGTTTATAATATATATATATATATATATATATATATATATATATATAAGTGAGCGCTGTGATTGTCACCAAACGGCGACAATCTATTTTATAATTAAACGCAATCTTCAAGCCATCCATGTATATTTTAGCATAAGGGTAGATGTATTTGTCTAAAGTGCCGTTCACACTCCTCCTCATGATTACTTTGCATCTATATATTTGTAACTAGTGCATGCATACATAAACATTATACCGGTAAATACTACATGTATAATATACCTGAGGGATGCTTCAAAAGCTTTGACAAAAGAATAATTTTATGTCTAGTGAGCTGACCAGAGTTGGAGAATTGGGCTAGTTTTAAAACTTTTCAGCATTCTCCCGTATATTGTCTTTTCTTCTTTGTGCCCTGTTTTTTTAGAATATGGGCAATCATGACTTTTCAGAACTTCTTATCTCTGGGGAACCTTTGGAAATGTTTCTTGATTTGCTAAGACTCCTACTTCACCTGTTCCGCCATTTTCACACAAGGTAGATGGCTATCTGCCTTCTCCTTTTTCCTTACTTTCAAAATGTCTTGCAAGGGTTAAATTTTCGAAACCTTTCTTTATAATTGTGTCCAAGAAATTTAAGCTGTCTCTTTATGATTCTAATTTTTTTTTTACGACAGCCACCCGGGGAAGTGACATCATTTCAGTTTTGTAGCTTCTTTGACACTTTGGTTCACGTCAAAAGGCCGAGCACCTACACTTGGGTTTTGCTGTGAGCGCCTGCTGGTGTTAAATGTAGAGAACCAGAAAGAAATATAGAATCAGTTAATTGAAACTGGACAGCGTTTTGATTGGCTGGGTTTCATGCGAAATTGTGATATACAGAACTAGTTAAACTAAACCTCTTTCTATTCTGACTCTTTACCCTACGGGATAGCGTAGAGATATAACGTATTATTTATCTTAGTCTCTAACAGACTATATGATACAAGAAAGCAACAACGCATACAAACGCCCTACGCTGGTAACACTAAAAAACCAATAAGAAATTATTCTACAATTTGTATATCTCAATATTTTCAATAAAACTAACATGTATGCTTACGTATCATATCTTCATTCAAACATTCAATTTATCTCTCCAGTTGTTTGATGTTATGATTAAATTTATCAAGGAAGGCGCCGTCGATTCTTTAAACTACTTAACTATATTTCATAACTAAAACGAATAAATGTACAAATCTAAAATAACTATAACAGAAATTTGTCTTTGTAATATACCACTGAAAATGAAAAAGTTGAAAGTAACTGGGGAAAAAACAAAAACTACAGTGCCTCCCTATTATAATCCTATTATATTAAAAAAAAAACTAATTACAAAACTGGGAAGGATTAATATAAAAATAAATAGACGCAATAGTTCTCTATAATTCAATGAAACACGTTTAACGCGCTCGATCCAGACATGGCAGCTCAGCTGCAATCGCTCTCTCACTGGTATGATATGGCTTCCCTGTTTCGCTTCTACAAATACTTTCACGGCTTCTGCCCCAATAAACTTAGCTCACAGATGCCCCTATGTATGAATTTACTCGAGCTACTAGACTAGCAACTAAGTCCCACCGATAAAATGTATCTGCAATTTTTACTCTAACAGTTTCTTTTCTCGCACTTCTTGCGACAGCTACAATCTCCGGGAATTTAAATGTAAGGTCAATAGTCATCTCCTATCTCAGTAAATCGTATCCTTTCTATCAAGCTCTTTTCTCCATCCACTCTACTTCCATGACACCAGTGTTCTCATCTTTCTATTACCCTCTTCCTGACAACCTCTATAACCTACCGCTTCAATGTGCGGTTAGAGAGGAGAGACTGGATGAGGTCAAACAGATGTCCAGTTATCCCATAGCTCCGCAGTTTGCACAAGAGGCCAGCATGCCAGACCCTGTCGAATGCTTTGGAGATATCCAAGGCAACGGTTCGGGCTTCACCATTCTTGTCGAGTGTCTGGTATATGTACTCGGTAATGGTCGTTAGCATATCAGCAGTAGACCTGGTGAAGCGAAACCCGTACTGTTTGTCAGAGAGAAGCCTGTTGGCCATAAGATGCTGAATCACCTCGGCGTTGATAATGGCTTCGAAAACTTTGCCAAAGATTGGAAGGAGACTAATAGGACGGTACTTGGCGGGGTCTGAGGGTTAGCCAGAATTCTTAAATATAGGAACTACGCAGGAGGACTTCCAACAGGCAGGAAAGCAGGAAGCAGATAGGCATAGGTTATAGAGTTTAGAGAGGACAGAGGAGAGTTCTGGGGCACATTTCTTCAGTACTATGACTGGGATTCCGTCACCGCCGCTCGCTTTGTGTGGGTCAAGTTGCGCAATTATCTTGGCGACCAGCGAGGGTGTAATGTGGACGTTATTTAGTTGAGCCTTAGTTCTGGGTGGGAAGTCTGGTGTAGGTATTCCTAACGAGTCCAGTGTCGAATTGGTTGAGAATCTACGGGCAAAGCATTCCGCCTTGTTGGCTGGGGAGGTGAGAACTTCAAATTCATTGATTAGTTGGGGTATTGAAGTCTTGTTCCTGCTGAGCACGCTTTTGCAGAGACGCCAGTAATCTTTGGAGCCAAACTTAGAGGATGCTATGCGTTGCCTAATTCTGGTAGCAAACGCCCTCTTGGCTTCGTTCAGTACTTTTTTACACTTGTTCCGTGCTGAGGTGAAAAGGCTGTTTTAAGAGAAAGATAAAGATATAAATTTCAAACGTCACTAACAAATGCTGAGTCAATGAACGCTGAATGTTTGTTGTAAAGAAACATTTTCTCATCATTACATCTACTTCTTTCTTATAATCCATATTAGTTTTGCTAAGGTAATAAAATATTGTTACATATACAATATTGTTTTTAATTTCATTTATATCTCTCGTTCCTCGCGTAAATATAGAAGTCGCTCTCGTAAGACGTCTAAAAAATGAACACAACGGAGGTCCCCATGGAGCCACTGAGAAGATATGAAAAAGGAGAAACAATGAAAGAATACCAAACCACCATCTCTACTTTGTCATATTGTAATGATAATGTGAGAGAAATTCAGCGATATGTAAATCATCGTCTATTTAATCAGCAATATCATCTTAAAACATTTCCTTTGCTTTGTTACAAATGCTGTGTTTTTTAAACACAGCATTTGTATTAATAGCTGTCATAGTAAAAACAGTTAGGCTGTAACAGATCTAATCACGTGTAATGTGAATGGCAGTGATGTGAGGAGATTATTAGTCGTATCAGCCATAATAAAAGCAGCCAATGAAGAGAACTGAGCGTCATTATTCTGTTCTGTAGACATTTTAGTGAATGGGGTGGATGCTGACTGAACTAACGCTCCGTCGAATTTGGATGTGCAATCGATAGCAACTTAACAGGATGATGTAACGGAAAACTTCACGTGCGATCATCCTTTAGCTGAATTTCCCAAAAATAGAGTTGTTGTCCTTGTGCAAACAGCCATGGATCTGAAAGTTGATCTGTTCGTCTAGATCACATGTCGGGGATATCATGTACACTGCCCAAAAAACAACTTATCGTGCTAATGCATTTTCAGATGAATAACTGTAATGCAAAAAGAAAATTAGTAAAAAAATATTCAATAAATTACAATGTTATGTCTGAATATTACAAAAGTCTGAGAAATTGGATCCACATGTTTCATAATCTCTAGTTTACCTTACATTCTCAAATCCAGTAGTTTAAGTAATACATGTACCCAGTAGATAGATAGATAGATAGATAGATAGATAGATAGATAGATAGATGTTAATTATTTTATGAAACACTTGCACTTGCAAGCCAGAGGTGCTATATAAAAAAGCGTCTCAAAATTATTACTTTTGATATGATCTCAAAACTTTCTGCTTACATTGATCGATTTTATTTTTTTTATTTTTCACCTTATATTCTGTTTCATTACTAAAACTTTATTATTTTTGTTGCGATGTAAGTAGTGGAAGGTGATCACTAGAGTCGCATGAGAAGAAAATTATATATATAATCTGATGTATATATGCAATTGTCCATATACAGAGTGCTATAAGTAAATTGTCGGTATTTTATATTTTATTAATTCGGGAATGCATGTTATTTTTCGTTTTTGATGTTTTTGTTTCTTTGGGGGGGTTCTAACAGCACATTATAGTTGGGTCAGTAGGGCACCATCTGTGAAAATCAAAAATATCATGATGAAATTCACTCCGCAAAAAATAATGAAATGTTAGCATTGATTCAGAGTGTCTGAAGACAGTGCAAAGAATTAGGAAGGATTTGTATGAGTTGGTGACTAGGAAGGTATTTTGAGTGATCTTTAGTGAGTGCAACGTTATGCTTCAGTTCATATTCCCACAAGACCTCAGACTCCACACGGATGCAACGTGTAACTCCAGTAACTTGAGGCAGTGCTAACCTACGTCAAAAGTGTGACTACTAGAACATCTGATATCTTACAACAGGAGTGTGCACTATGCCACACAAGCAGAAGAAGCCAATTTTTTAACCAAAGCACCCCTCACATCTGACCAACCACCGCAGATTTCAAAGCCCTTTGATTAGTATATGTGGGGCGTACTTGAACGAGAGGCCAACAAAACACTGTGCAACACCAAGGATTATGGCAGCATGCACCACTTTTAACAATGAGACTGTCCACAAGAGTAGCAGATAATTCGTCTAGAAATGTGGTTCAAGCAGTTGGCGATTTTATTGAATAAAATCTTATTTTTAATTAAATTTAATCTTTCTTATTTCAAGATATTTTTGTGTAATTTCGGTAAAAATATCAGTTAAAAGGGGAAATTAATTTATGTATCCATTGCAATATATATATATATATATATATATATATATATATATATATATATGCGCACAATTATATAGATAGATAGATAGATAGATAGATAGATAGATAGATAGATAGATAGATAGATAGATAGATAGATATAAAGTCATCTACAAAAAGGCCTGTTTCTGAGCTCATCAGTGTGGCTAGAGATTTATAAGCCTGGATCGAAACTTGGCCGATTTGGCATCAGTCAGGTTTTCTACCCCAAAGCTATAGGCATACGGCTGAGAGAGGAGGAAGATTTATACGTGTTATATACGCGGCGTATACATACTCCAGCAGTCAAGAAAACTCAGTTCATGTTGAAAAGTAATGCGTAACTCGCAGAAAGCAGCTAGTTTATTCAAAATCTTCCCCTCTAGACAGCTCAGTATAGCTAGATATGTTTATCTATCTATCTATCTATCTATCTATCTATCTATCTATATATATATATATATATATATATATATATATATATATCAATTAGAATAACTAGATCGAGCAAATATAAAAATCTTATATTTATTCAATAAATCAAGAATTGGTCAAGTGATTTATCTGATTTTTGTACTGAAACGCTCCCCATGGACAGATGTTTGATAAATTTATCTCTCTATCCATAAATGCGAACTAGATAAGAAAATATAGAGAATTGAAAGACTATTCAAAATGTATTTGAACGTTTTATATTTAAAACTGTCTTAAAAACTTGAATGTATCGTGATATAAAACATTATATTCTTCGTCAGTGAACTTCAAAGTTTCTCATTATTTTATAGAAATTATATTAAAGAAGTTGATATCATGAATCATTCGTTGTCTTCTATGAAATTCCATCATTTCTTTCTACTCTTTTTTGGTTATGAATAAATGTTTTTCATTTCAAACAATTTGATTGTAGCTCTCAATATTGGATATAAAATTTATATTGATTTTGACTGCAACTTGATATTGATTTTCCCATCATTTTTCATTCCAAAAATCATGAGGTCTTCTGCTCAATTAGTGATTCTGAAAAGAAAAATTAATGTTAAATTTTTATTCCGTCTAACCATGGTAATTTTTGTCATCAAAATGTTATTGTAAAACTTTTCTCAATTTGTCAGAAATACATGCATACATATATATATATATATGATTTTCTTAATTGTTCTAGTTGAAATATTCTAGAGATATTTTTTATAGGTATCTTTCTTTCTTAGAATTCTCACAACATCGGTACAGAAAGCTGAACAGGTAATATTAACGCAAATAATCCAAATTATATCGGAATTTTTGTCACATGAACATATGAATCCGGCAGACATTTGTACTTTACCAAAAGAAATATTGAAGCAATTACTTATAACTAGCTTAAATGTCTCACATCGTGTTTACTTTTACGTTAGGGGATGCTGGTGGGCTAATTAGGCCTGCAGACCAAACCTAAAAGGACCTCGATTCTAACTTCGAAAACAGCAATGATAATTCTGAAGAAATAACTTTGAATTCCTTAATTCACTTCGTGGAATTTGAAAACGTCTCTTTGATTCTGGTTTGGGTTATAAGTTCAATTCCGGCTAAAAGACTTATTTGGGCCGAACCTTCGATTCTGACCAACATTCTAGTTCATGTAGAAAACTAAGTTCTTCAAATCAGAAACTTTGCGGAAGATCAAGACCTCATGTCACGAAACCTCTCACTTTAACTCTGATTCCTTGAAATGTTAAAGACATAATATTGATTTCCTCAATACACAATTTTGGAGATATTGTAAACATTTAACATTAAAACAAAAAAAAAATAAATTCACGTACTGTTTGTTTTTTCCATATAAATTAAAACCTTATAAAATCAGTACTTTTTTTTTAGTTATTTCAATTTTTCACTGATCCCTCGTCATCCGGATACAAATGGCAATGCTGGATGTTTAAGCACCAGATAAACGGCAGATGCTCAATCTCGAGATCATTCTGATTCTAAAACGTATAATATGCCTATGTAGAACACAGACAGACAAACAATTGCTATCAATTTATTTAGTAGTTTATTTTTCATTTTTTTAACATTGAGAATAACTTTCTAGCAATATGATTTAATTATTAAACACTATCATTGTTAGTTATAAAGTTAAAGAAAAAGAACTAAGACCGTGCCTGTATGAGTTGCCAATGAGAAGTGATATGGTCAGGTGCTCATCTACCCATCCATTTATACATGAGTGACCTAATATTTATTTTTAAGTATCTAGTGAGAGGAAAATGGCCTGCCAGTGGATTGATGCTTTTCACAAATGTGGTACAAAAATGATTCATTAATAATGTCAACTGGAATTCGAACATAGTTCTTCATTTTTACCCAGTGGATTTTTCCGGAGACATCTTGAAAATTCCACGAAACCTAAACACTCTCTTTTTCTCCAAGTTCTATATGTAAGAAGAATGTTTTAAACAAAAATATTTCGCCAAAAGCTACCACTTTACAGAAAAAATTCATGTGAATTTATCCCTGAACACTTTATACCACATCAAATCATAATCTTACCTTTTTGTTTTTAGCACCTTCTCTTCTGACATATCACACAAATTACCATTTCGTTGCTTATACTACTTAGACAGGTTTCAAGCGTGGCATTTGGTGAACTTTACTATAAACTATAATAGAATCTTTTCATTCAAATTTCTCATTATGTTTCAATTTCCCGCCTCCAGATTTTCAACGCTCTGATCAATCCCTAAATTATAAAACATTATCTTGAATTAAAATTTAACCACTTATAGAATCGCATTTCTGATAAAGTAGTAGGGCTAATTCTTTTAATAAACTCCTAAATTTTATATTACAAAATCAATTAAGCAATGTAGTTGAAATTTTCAGTTTAAATGTACTCAGAAGTTTAATAATCAGAAGGCACAGGGTATAACTTATATTTTGACATTATTTTTTTCATTAATTTAACAGATTTTATAATTGAATAAATATTATACGGTTTTAACAACTGAATATCGATTATACAGATTTTATAATCGAATATCTGTTAAACAAATTTTTTAATGGAATATCTATTATACAGATTTTATAATCGAATATTTATTATACGGATATGGGCACGTGGCCGGTACCGTTCCGACCACGAAACCCGATTTGAGTCTTGCCATCGTTACTTTGTGAGAAAGAGATTATCTCATGGTGAGTTTGATTGTGTGATTTGCTTTTGTGGCTTATCAAACTTTTACATGTCTAAATAGCTAGAAAATATAAGATTATAAGAATAATTTTGGATATAATACTAATTTAGTGACACAAGTCCTACTACCATCCTATAACAGGGAGTGAATGTAGATCCATACCTTTCCCAAAGGTGTTTTCGCGTAAGTGAATATAACGAACCCGGCTGCAATTGAAGCTCAGCTCTCCGATTTCCATTTCCGTGCCGTTGTCCATTACAAGATCTCACAATTCAAGCAGAAGACACCTGGTATTCCCAAACAGTCATCCATCTAGGTACCGACAAGACTGAAAGTTCCTTAACTTCGGTGAATTGTTTTGAGAACCGGTGTTTCATCATGATATAACCGCAATCTCGGGATGTGAAGTATAAAATTAAATTATTGAAATAAATATAAAAACAATTGTCAACGTTCTCATATTTTCCAAGTTAAAATATCAGTTAATCTTCTATGTAGTTTAAATAAATATCAAAGGTCACTAGTAAATTAGAATTTATTAATTTTTTAATTAATGAATTTATTAATTAATGTAAGTTCCTTGAATATCTGTAACATTTTTCTAGGATTCACTGTCTTCATAATATATTTTTTCACATTGTTTTCATTTGAATAAATATAATATAGAAATGCTAGTTTCCACTTTTTGTCGAATTGAAGAGTTTACAGAAGAATCAAGATGCTTCTGTTCAAACTCTAGAATCGGTAGTCATTAAATGGAGAATACAGAGATGTGGAACATTTTCCTAGTAAAGGATTTCAATTTTCAGATATGAAATTTACTCTATGCGTTATAATGATAGAACAATGTACAATTTATCAAACTGAGACTCGTTCCTTGAAAACATGCTTTAAATAACACTTAAATCATTAGACTCATTATAACTGTAGCACTAACGGATAACAACACGAAATGAACCACAGTTACTCAATCCCACCAAACACTTATTAAATCTTTCCTTTATTAGACATCTATTAGCTGTTATCCTGCTCACTTGAACTAAGCTCTTAGATGTTAACATAAATATGTGGAAAGTACTGATTTGCTTCGCGATTGCTTTAGGGATTGGTTTCTTTAAAATAATTTTTTCAAGTTTAGTAACATTCCTATGCTGTGGTCAACCATATTAACCATAACGTGGCTTCAATTTAATTTCTTACACAAGTTTTCAACCGTAACAGCACTATTTTTATCAAATTCATAGAAATCCAGATAATTTTAAAACTCAACCGGATTATATGTCCAGGGCATTCTCTTAAGTTGAAATAACCTTTTCCAAATATTTAAACCCATCTTCAACAACGAAGCCTCATAAATATACGTGATTGTTTTTGCAGTATTATGGCCTTTTTAAACACAAAAGGTTTTTGCTTTTCACCGTCTATATACATATTTGTACAGAGCCTGTTGAATTGTTTTGTGATGGTATAATTTATTGCTTTAATATCTTACATATACGAACAAAATTTTACTCATCAAGCAACCGATATCAGATTTCCAATATTTCTTCAGGTATAACTAGATATATTACAAGATTAAAATATCTTTTTAATTGCTTATGAGGCAATTAAAATATCAAGCAATTAAGCAATTAACACAGTCAGGATAACCACGACAAATAAAAATATAATTGTCATGTACTTTAAAACGTCGGTGTTAATGGTTCTCTAGTATTTTTTGTCTTTTCAATTATAACTTTTAACTGTTTGCAGTTTATCTTTAAATGTGACGTACCATCACTAAAAAGTATATTAATGATATTAATTGAACTTTTCCCTGCTTTTTGTGGGTGTTAGGTATTTTATTCATTATCTACCTACGTAATTACAACTGTTTCTGATTGTAAGCATTAGTTTTAATGTGCATTCTATTTTCCTTGAAAGTTTCTTGTTGATCATATGTTGTATCCACCGTATCCTTAGAATTTTTCGTTTCGAGTTTCTTCTTCATACGTAAGGAATTTTTGCCTAATTTACTGCAATATATATTTTATATTAGTCTCCTCTTTATCAGTGACAAATGTTTTATGCGTTAATTCTCAGTTCTCAGAGAAACCTTTCCTAATTCTATGTACCTTCTGATTTCTGTATTACACATTGTTGCGTCTGTTATCATTACACTACCCAAATAATTTAATTTCTGTGTGTCTTTGATTTTGATACCAGCACTACGTAACATTGGGCTGCTTTTTAAACCTGAAAACTACACATTCTATCATTTTACAGTTAATAGTTTTTATTTACATCTTTTACATGCGGACGTTGATCTCTGCTGACTTCATCAGGTTTTTCCATTCAGAAAGTTTCTTTTTTACCAGATTTTATTTAACTCTAAAATTTCGAACCAAATACTTTACTATATTCTAAGGGGACATAGGGTTCTCATTGCGTTTTTTATTCTTAGGAAATGGTATCAGTAAGAGTTTTATTCAGTCATTTTCTTTTTAAAAAAATTAGTGTTTTTTCCGTACTACCAGAAAGGTTGATTTCACAGCTGCTAGGAGATCAGATACATTTTACCATAGCTTTAATCTACAACCTACTACAAAATGCTACCACGTAGATGGAATAAAGTGTTCAACACTCTAATAAGATGACAGATACCTAAAGAAGACCGAAGCGTACACCAACCAAAACAATATAGATTTGCTACCAAAATGAGCATGTTGTTCAGAATAGCAAGGTATATTCATCCGCTGTTTCTGTTTGTATTCTAAAAAGTAATTTTTTTTACTAAAATGTACGAGATAATATTGTCTACAGTCTATTTTGATATCAAAGACATGTAAACAAGTTGTGTAAGTTGTCTAAGATTTAAGACAGAGGTGCATTATAAACTTCATTTCTATATAGTGCCTTTTCGATCCTAATGAGTTATATGGACACGTGGACAATGGTTAGAACATTCGTATTCCGACCAGTGACCATGTTCGATTTCTGAAAATGATTACTTCATGATACTATCGGTCTCGGGGAAACGATCCTAGCCTGCAGCACCATCTAAAAGTGCCTGAAAATCATAACACGGGTAGACCCAGAGGAAATTAGGTAGGTGGAACTATCTGAGAGTCATCAATGTTTGTGCTAGCACGAGATCACAAGGCATCGTGACCGGGGATTTAAGCGTGGTAAATTGTTTAGACACTTGACCACACCAAACAATGCGAAACTTTAACTAATGTCCGCTCAGTATAGTTGTAGTATAAACCACAGGTGGGCTCTGTAGGTGTTCAACAACAATAGAAGTACCTGTGCATGCGTCTGCAATGGCGTATACTTGCCGTCCTACTAGATAAGCATACTCGGATACGAGTAATCAGTCATAAGAATGAGTTACGGCAGTCGTGATGTGATGTGACAATTCATAAATACTGTTATAAACATAATATTCTTTGTCTCTTTTATCAAAAACTTATTCATGATTGTTGAACAAATATATTTTAACCATTTTTCCTTATTTTATCGGTTCTGACCTGGCACGTTGGCTTCAATTAATTTTACCAACCACCGTCATGTAGCTTCCTTGTGATTTTTATATAAATATTTTCATGGCAGTACTTGTGATGATAACTCGACTTTACGAATTGACTACAACTGTAACCCTATTTCCAGATTGCTGGCATTAAATTTTATTAATTTTAAAGGTAAGAACATATTTCTCTAAAATGGTAGAATACAATTACTTTGTCAGGAAAAGTAACCGAAGTTATAAAATACAATCACTTCAGTCTGGAAGAGTAACTGAATTGATTGAATCCAAGTAAAACGATTCTAGTCAAAATGTTGTCCCCCTGTTTTGTCAAAATGTGAGCCTAGTTCAAAATTAGACAGTGATAATTTCCTGTCTCGAGCTACCGGATGTTGTAAACGGACAAGCTACTGATAACAGAGTGTGAGTTCACTTCCTCTCATCAGTGAAGGGCCCAAAAAAGCAATCGAAATGGACAATTGTTATTGTTTTCATTACACGCTGGTAAAAGTTATGCAGTGAGGGAAAATGGACCCCCCGTAACCACCCTTTACCACCCTGGATATGTTGGGGGAAGTGATTTAAATAGTGGTTTGAATAATACGGTCAGAATGAAATGGACGTACTTCTAAAAGACAATTGAGTAAACCCCAACGTTGTTACTGAAGTATTTTTAAAATACCAGCCAACTGCTGAGTGCCACCAGCTTTGACTTACCAATTATATCTGTGTATATAATCGATATATAAAAACAACCCCCGAATTATAAGTCGTGTCATTTTTGGTGCCTGTGGTGTTGCAGTGGTTTACTGATTAGTCTCCGTATCGAGTAAATCCGGTCTTTATAATATACTCGGCCTAAGACTAATTTAGCCAGGTTATAATAGACAATCCTAATTTGGCTGTCCCAAGATCAAAACAAAGACAACGTCGGCGAACTGGTTAATGAGTGGGAAGGATTGGTCAAGCCACGCCCTGGCGTCGGGTTATACAATAGCAGCAAGATCTCATTTTACAGTTTATATAACTAGATATAACCGTAAATTCTATGCTTACAATTCCTTCAATGACACTTTTCAAAAATTTAATTACAATATCAATGGTTGTCTGTTGTTTTACCTCCTGCTCATTTATTGTTCCGGAATAATATTTTCATATTTTTCCACGCTCAGTAAGCCATTGCTCTTAGTGGCTATATTATTTTGCTTTATGTGATAAATTCTTTTTTAAAAAATGCACTGACCCTGTAAGTAGCACAACGCACATGACAAACTTGTTCTGTGACTTGAGGCCTATACTTAAGCGCAATAGTTACCGATCATCAAAGAGGATGGAGAATTATAAAAGAAGAAATAGCAATCGCTTCTAATTTGCTTTTACTTCTGCTGTATCTTATCCCAACATAAAAAAATATCTTCGATCGGAAATCGGCTCGACTCGCCAGCGGTCGATAAGACGGCACGAGGCAACTGCACGTGCTGTCTGTTGGCCTATTTGCCAGAATATGTAAATGCATATCCTATTCGCTTATTATCTTCAAATTTAGGATTCGCAACAAACCGATAGCATTTTGCCAAATACCTTCTCTAATTTCCTGTTATTCACGTGTATCTGGACGCTTAATCTTGTCTTGTTATGTATTGTTTTCTAGTTGCTTTCCTTCATCGGTAAGACAGAGTTAGCGTTTGTAAATGTTGGCTTATCAAGACGCACGTTTTTGCCAGCGGATAACTACAAATAGAATCTGTGTGTCTGAATCCATAGCGCTCGGCTTTGAAGATTGGGATATGAGTTATGCTACATGCCTAGGGGGAGGAGATAAATACGAATGAAAATCTGTACAATTCGACTGGCAGCTTATAGAGATAAAAAAAAGAACGGAGAAAACCTGAATGCAACAATTTGCTGGGAAAACTGGATGTAATTACAGCTATTTTCAGCATTTTGGTCTCTGGAAATTAGGGAAGAGAAATGGCACCGTACCAAAGAGAAGCAACGTTTACCAGGTACAATTTAGCAAAGTTTTCATTCTTGGCTATAAATCCTCACTATTTTTATTTACCTTGCTCTCAGATGAAAAGTCGGCATGCACATAATATAAAAATTGGCATGTTTTTTTATTGTTTTGTTTTTTTACATTGCCATTTTTATCTCAGTCAACAAACATCGTTGTGATGATTTCGCATTTGATTTGGAATTTTTATTCAAATAATTTGTTTTTGTTTAGAGAAAATTAATAAAATAATCAGTTTCTATAATTGGTTTGCTGTGGACTGCTTGCGTCGTTTTCATGTAATTTGAAAATTAATTAAATGGAACCTAAAGGCACATGCATGAACAGAAGCTCAGAAAATAAACTTCATCGTGTGAGCGTTACATTCATCGCGATTATGATTTGCGCCATATTTGGATATTCATCAACCGATTCTATTCAAATATTTAAAACATTTTTGACACTTAGATAAAAACTATGCCCAGAAAGTTTTAAATTTGATATAAAATCACAATTCCATAAAAGGCGATGTTTAACTGTTAAGAACTGTTATAAAGATCTGACCGAGTGATTAACCATCAGAATTCGTTGTAAAAGGAATACAATATCCTAGTCGGCTAAATACTTTTCGTAAATTTCTTCTTTTTTATTATTTTTGTAAATTTAACTTCTGTTCTGTCATTCCATCCTAAACTCCAACTCCTTTCTCTTAAAATCTATTTCTATTTAATAACTGATTTTATATAAAGTTCAGTATATACCATTGTAAAATTCGTGACTGAATTCTCATTACCAATTTAATTTTACCATACTCACTTAATTTTTACAACTTCGTCTCTTAAAAATAATTCCTTTGGTCCGACCATTCTGTTCTAGCGTATCAGTACTGCACATTTTAGCAAATAATGGTATCATGCTTACAATTCATGGACGTATTAGACAACTTTGCTATGAAACTATAGCCGCTCAATGATTTACTACGCTAATCGTTTCCTCAACTCTACTACTGACCTGAACAGTTTCAAGTAACGAATACTGTCGCCTTTCTAGCATCAACTATCTGCTCCGATGGTCCTCTGAGTACATGCATCTGTACATGAAAACATATTTACACACGGGCCACCTCGACGTAGTTAGCAAGCTTATCTCGCTAGAATCATTATAATTGAGTAAAGAGTTCGATCTGCACTGGATGTTCCATACTTTCGGGCGTGTGCTTAGAAAATCATCATATATTTACATGTATCGGCTACGTGATATGTCATGGAGACTTAGAGATAGTGGAGTTTTTACGTGGCTATATTTATCTATAACATATTTACACACGGGCCACCTCGACGTAGTTAGCAAGCTTATCTCGCTAGAATCATTATAATTGAGTAAGGAGTTCGATCTGCACTGGATGTTCCATACTTTCGGGCGTGCGCTTAGAAAATCATCATATATTTACATGTATCGGCTAAGTGATATGTCATGGAGACTTAGAGATAGTGGAGTTTTTACGTGGCTATATTTATCTATAACATATTTACACACGGGCCACCTCGACGTGGTTAGCAAGCTTATCTCGCTAGAATCATTATAATTGAGTAAGGAGTTCGATCTGCACTGGATGTTCCATACTTTCGGGCGTGCGCTTAGAAAATCATCATATATTTACATGTATCGGCTAAGTGATATGTCATGGAGACTTAGAGATAGTGGAGTTTTTACGTGGCTATATTTATCTATAACATATTTACACACGGGCCACCTCGACGTGGTTAGCAAGCTTATCTCGCTAGAATCATTATAATTGAGTAAGGAGTTCGATCTGCACTGGATGTTCCATACTTTCGGGCGTGCGCTTAGAAAATCATCATATATTTACATGTATCGGCTAAGTGATATGTCATGGAGACTTAGAGATAGTGGAGTTTTTACGTGGCTATATTTATCTATAACATATTTACACACGGGCCACCTCGACGTGGTTAGCAAGCTTATCTCGCTAGAATCATTATAATTGAGTAAAGAGTTCGATCTTTAAGATCCAAGATTCCAAGAGGTTCTGCAACTGAGTTATATTTCTTGAAGAGAATTGGGTGCAGTTTGCATGACTTTCCATATATTCTCAGTGGGGTTTACGTCCGGTGGACAATAGAGTTCCTGAAAATTAGACTAATGTTCCTGAAATGAGTTTTGAATCTTCTTGCAATAACTTTCTGAAACAAAACATCAGTACCGGGAAACATGGGGTAATGAAAAATGTCTATGTATGTTATATATAGCTAAAGATAACATATTGTTATTGATATACTTTACAAACATCTATTAAATCGTTATGAGTTTACTCAAAACGTTGCTAATAGTTTGTATCTTTTTATAATTTTCTCAACTTAAGAAAGTTGATAAAGCTTATAAGACTAACTTACAGAGAATAAAAAAAATAAAATGTTATGACTTGATGTTATATTTTTTTTCTCAATTTTCCCAGAATTCAAAAAGAAAGTAGATAACGAGTGATGTTGCATTTTAATATTTGAAGATCATTGTTGATCGGAAGGCAAGAGGTTAGAAAATAATTCTGCTAGCGTGGAGTGGAAAATAAAAAACTATTATCATAAAACGTGTGACAATATCTTGCAATTTCAACAGAAAAATGATCAGATCTGTCTGCCAAACTAAAGTCAAAATATCAAAGAAAATGCGGTCAGAAAAGTTACCATGAAAATATTTATAGAAAGTGTAGAGGGAAGCTTTGTTATGGTGGTGGAAAAGTGGCTGAAGCCGAGCCGTCAGGTATGAACCAATGACACTGAATATTCTTCTTTGGATTCTATCAATATTCTTCTTTGGATTCTATCTTTAGATACATAGCAGAAGCGCCAAACCAGATGTGGCAGAAATATTCGTTTCACAGACGAATGGTAATCTTATAAAAATGCAAGAAAAATGTCTACCTCGTCACAGTGAACCATCATGTCTAGCAGCATGTCTAGCAATTGATTTAATATAATGATTCCACTTCATGTCAGTTGATACTCATGTTGTTTCATCCACATACGAAGTTGACCGTCTGTGAATAAATTCTTAAGACAAAAATAATATGATAATCTGACAATATATGGTGGCTAGGAGATGTGTTGCAACAAATGTTGCGTTGTTTATAATAGTAAACATGTTGGCCGACAGCTCAAGATTCATATGTAATACATTGTAATTTGTGATAATTGATGTGTTAGATTAAGATGTAGTTTCATGCAATTTTCCCTTTTGTTTTTGTCATTACTATCCTTTAAGTCTCCGTCTTTCATTTTTATTTTCGAACGGCACTTGCAGTTTTCAATTGTTACTTATGTCGGACCAAATGTTACATATTCCTCCTGGATGCCCGAGAAAAATTTGGAACAATTTCAGAAACTGCGCGATTGAAGTGTAGTCTCAATAATTATTCTTCAATTAAACAATTTTTAATTTTGTTCATATCCAAGCAACAGCTATAATTTGTCTGACTTGACCGGTTCGCATCTGCCAAATTTAGCTAAAAGAAGGTGATTGTTTTGCGCTTGTGTCGAGTGGAATGCGTAAACATAGAACGCAATGTGGGTATCGGTTAAGTAGAAAGATTTTAGGCTTCTGGGTTGTTTCAAATGTCAGCACAATCGCTTAGAATCTTCATTTTATAGTTAGACTATAATTCTTAAATTATCAAGATGTTTTACTCATTTACTTCACCTTTTTTCTTTTTAATTCCCAATCCTTCACTCATTGAATAACAGATATTTCAGCTGTATTTTTGTCGACCTACTATTTTTTTTTTTTGTTTGATATTTGTTGTGGCTGAATGAGTATGTGTTTCTAAACGATTTATTATTTAGTTAATGCCTCAGTATTATTTCGGATAGTCGACAGTTATCTCTGGTACAGTTATATTGCCGAGGTTTTAATACTAACACTTTTATTTTGTTTTTTGAAAATATTCCCTCGTCTACGCGAAATGGCTTTCCTCTGTCCATTCTGCAATTATTTTCATGGTTGCTGCTGTGATGAGCTCTTTCTCTGGTGAATTTCAGTTTGCTACAAGATGGGCATCTAAGTTCCACTCTTTTACCATTAAAAATATTAAATGCCACCCCAACTTCTATTCCAACAGTTTTTTTTCTCGCATTTCCAGCCTGTGAAACTTGCTTCCGTTTCCTTGTGTCCCTGATATCTATAGTCTCAAAACGGTTAAATGCATCGTCAATCGTCATTTGTATGTTCCTCTTTTTCTTCAATACCACATGTACCCACTTTTTCTCATTGTAAGCCCATGTGCACTAGTGGCAATCCCCCCTTGTTTGGAGTGAAATGATTAAAATATGCGTTTATTTAAATATAATTACTATTGTTATCCCGCTGCATAAATGGGTGCTTTTATCTAGGTATACTGATATGGTTACCCTTTTTCTTCCACCATATTTATGCAGTTGATGCTTTTTTTTTACAAACAATGTATAGCCATGCTGGCGTATATATTGTCGTGTTCACAAATCTTATCCAGAAAGCATGGGGTACCTCGAAGAAGTCATATATCAGATTTTAGATAGGGTAGTGATCAGTAAGCTAGTCCCGCAAGAAGCATCAAAATTGAGGAGTGAGTAAGATACTAACTGGGTGGTCCATACTTTCGACCTTCTGTCACATCTAAGCTGCACCTAGAAAATTATTTATCTAGAAAGCAGAATATTTTGATATGTGCTACTATTATCTGAAGTGATAATTCTGAAATATTTTGCGTTATTATTTTTTTGCGTGGACTTGTTGTGTATTCTTAGGAAATGAGAAAAAATACTGGCTAAAAAAATTGATTTCTTTTTATTTTTCTGCAGGGCATAGAATAATAATGAAGTATTTCAACCCTATTTATCCATCTCTGGATCTCATTTCTGTTAAACAAGATTCCTAAACTATCAATTACAGTTTCAAAATTAAAAACATTAACAAATTTCACTATCTTAAACAACCCTCAAGATATTTTGGCTTCTTCTACAGAAAATCTTTCAGAAAGCAAATATTCAAATAGATGAACTTTCAGTATTTCTATTATTTGGACTGCTGTCCTCATCTTTGTTGGCATTTGTACGTTTCGGCCGTTGTACGCTTGGTCCTTCTTAGAAATTTCGAACCGAACTCTTTATTACAATCACAGGGGTATATGAATTTCATTCATTGCGTAGCAGTGCTTATTCTGATAGACATGAGTTATCTCCCTCTAACGCTGAAAGTTACTTGTTCACCACTGCTGTAGCCTGGAATAGAACTCACAACTCTTTGGGTCAATTCACTAACGTCTATATCGAGAGTGTCCTTAATAACAAGAACAACTAATTTTGAGGATTTATAAACCTAATGTTCACTAATCCTTCTTTTTTACCAGAGTTCATATTGCAATTTTTCGATATTTTTCTCTTGTGTTTTTTATGTCATGGTTTTCTCTAGTATTTTTTACCAGAGCTTATGCTGCAATTTTGACACTAATTATTTTCTCTAGCACTCCGTATTACTGACTCAGAAATATAGGTAAATACATGGATTTTCGATAAATATCATTGAAATCAACTGCGAAGTATCATCAAATGCTTCGCATTTTAAATAGACGCACAGTAATTTTAGTACTAAAAGCATTATATATGAAATTCCATTTAGAACTTTTTTTAGAAAGGTTCTCTCCTTACACGGTCCGGGGAAGGTTTTACTCAAGATTGAAAGTTAGATTAGGAAACAATTTATGCGGATAGGAATGGAATATAATAGTTAAGAATTTAAGATTGTGGTAATCGTGGGAACTTTCTCTCGGCAGTCGGTTGCACAGGGCAGTAGCTCGCTGGAAAAAGCTGTTCCAATGGAACTTACTTCTCTTCGATAAAATACGAAGGGAATGTTGGTGGTTTGTTACTATGTAAGTGGCATAGCGTATCCTTGCAGTAAAGGTTCGAATTAACGAGACTAGGGAATGGTGTTCGTCCTAGTACTTTCCAGCGATAAAGCAGCAAGTATCTTTCCGTATCCCGCAGGTGGCGGAAGGCTGAGATAGAGAATAATTTTTCACCCACATGACTTCTAGCAAGGCTGGAGAATTAGGTCTTGGAAGCTCCTGCCTGGATATGACAACAGTACGGGTGTGCGTTGTGGTGCAATGGATATTGGCTCGGATCGAGAAATTGGTAAGCTGAGTTCGAATTCCAGTTGAATTCCTTGCATTCACTTACGCGCAAAGACCATTGGGAAAGGTATTAATCCGTCTCTTATCACCAGTTATGGGTAAAATAACAGAACAGATTTTATTCTATAGCCTTGGTTACCAGACAGTCTACCTCAGAAAGTAAGGGCAACCTACTGCGGGATAATCTTCTGCCCAGTTAGTCATGTCTCTAAAGAGACATGATCACCCATGCGTGTATCCCTTATAGCACCTGACTGACTTCATTTTTAGTCTGATCTGGCTCTTCTAAAGGTAGAGGATAGCAGGACCGATCATCTTAGTGACTTCATTGCCTTCCTCGAGATGAAATATTTAAAAAGAAATCTATAAGGTTTATAATTATAAATGTGTATTAAAAATTGTATTCCCTGTCGACTAATTAATTTTTTCGCTGCAGAATTTGCTTACTATTTAAATTGCAAATAATTTTTTCATTCAAAAGATTGATTAAATATTATTCCTAATTTTTGCAACTTTATTCATTTTAATAATAGATAACGTTTTTTAATTGGCAAAGAACTCGATTTAAACTGACTTTATTGAAAGCAAAATAAATCCTGCTTAATACAACTTTTCTACCACATAAAATATTTACAGTCTCGGAAAAAAAACCTTACCCCAGTTTCTCGTACAACAGATTAACAATGAAACTTTAAAGGTTTAATTAAAAATCCGTTAATAATCGCCGAACATTTTAAGTTTAGATTATTGCCCAAATAGAGGAAACAAAAACATTATCTCAATCATTATGAAAATAGTTTTACGTGGATTTAATCAATTTCAAAATTCAAGAAAAGATTATGATTCCGACGAAAATTTAAATAGCAAATTATTTTTAAATACTCTCCAAACCAATTCAAATTTCGATAATAAAAACAAAACTCAGAATTATTTAAATTTACGATCCACTGCCCTGCTGAGGTACAATTTTTTATTGGAACTTGAAGAATAACATGTAAGGATCTGCTGGAAGCATCGTTAAAATTGTTTTATTAGCACCTATACGTACAAAATTAAACATTATTCAGAAACATGGTCATCAATTTTCAAATCAGGCTTCAATGCTTAGGACGAAGAAAATTACAACGGCACAAAACTAGGAACGTGTCCTTTCTTTAAGTTTATGATTCAAATTACTTTTAAAACTTGTATCAATGTTCATCTAGTGTTTTCTTTATTCTGCATTAATCAGGGCCGATGCTTGGATGATGGGTTAGAACATTTGCTTTCTAACAGTAGGACACAGGTTTGAATCTCGCCATCGTCGATTTGTCAGGTAGGTGACTGTTTGTCGTTTTCGGCCTAGGGAGGCTATCTTAGCGTACAGCCAATTTTGGATAGTAAAACCAGGCTACGGGTTGACTCAAGTTACACTGAACTCGATGGGCGCATGGTTGGGTGGTTAAACCGTTTACTTTCTGACCGTCATCAATTTGTCAAGAACGTGCTCTTGATATTATCGATACCAGCGTGCATCACCTTTTAGAAATTTGACCTAACCCTAATAAATTAAATTAATTTGACTGAACTGTTCGAAAGACGCCGATGGTTGTGTTAACCCAAATTCATACGTTTGAACGGGGTCGACTTGTTTTAAAACTGTTGTTTACGCCGGAAGGTAAGCTCTCACCCAGAAACTGTAAATAAGAAACGCTCAGAATAGTTTCAGTATAAACACAAGGTAGGGTTTGTGGGCGTCGAACACACATAAATGTACCTGAGAATAGGGATTTATTACCAACCATAGTAGATGGATATGCTTGGAAAACGAGTGTAACCAAAGCTTTAAGACATTACTTAAAAAGACTAAATCAAATTGTAATAAATAAAACAATGTTTAATGTACATTTTTACCTGATAATAGAAATGTGTCTTTTAAAGAAATCTGAATAATTTTATTATGAAATAAATTTTTTAAAGCCATATGAAATCTAAGCTCCTTCAATTATATTTAATAAATATTTCTCAGAATCAGCAGTTTCAAAATTTTTTGTGAAAATATGGAACCAAAAGTTTTATTGTTATAATTCAAAGTCACATATCTGATTTCACTCTAGTGTTTTTATAAGGTAAATATATTTTTACTTTCTTTTTCAGTTTATTGTTATAGGTTTTCATCAGTTTAGGAAAAAGACATGATTTTTTGTTTTGTAAAACATTTCCAGAACTTAGATTTACACTTAAAGCTGTATATTATTACTAACGGATGTACAAGTAGAGTAATAATTAATGACACAGCTAGTACTTTACGTTCCTTTTTGCACAGATACCTTTGCAAAGATATGAAACTATTTTCACGTAATTAGTTATATAACAGAACTATCTGAATACTGTTGTTTTAAATCTTGAGGGAAAATTTTAAATTTTTAAATTCGCAATCAGCCTAAAGAGTAATGGGTTCTTCAGCCGATCTTACCGTAGATACACTACCTAGGAATGGTTTGTGTTATGTAGGATCTGTTTTAGTAGTTGATAAGATATACATAGATTTTTTCTAATATGGTATGAAAAAATACGTGAAATAGTTAAATGCATGTATGCAATTAATATTTTGTTTCTTTTAATGCATTTGTTCCATCAAATCATTCTTTCTTTATGCCTTTCTTATTTCCTTCTAAAGAAACTGTGTCTTTTCGAATAAAACTTTGAAATAAGATTGTTCGATATTTATAAATAATTTATTAATTATCTACTGTTCCTGGACACACATTTCTCGTTTGACTAAGTGCATATTTCAAGAAAAAAAATTCGAAAATGTTATGCGAATATTTCCTTCAGATATTCCTACAAACTATATTAAAAAAATATGCTAATGATAAAATTTATCCAGAATATAATTTTTATGTCTGTCTATTGTTATGTTTCGATAAAAAGCGGGTTATGGACATTTATAAGAAAACAATGTATTCATTAATGTAATTTATGGCCCAGTAATTACTTTAAAAATAAATATTCAGATCTAGAATTGTGTAATATAAGTAAATTTTCGGTGTGTCAAATTTTTCTTTTTTTAACTGTAAAATTAACCCGTACAAGCCTGGGAGCCACTCGAGGAAGTGCTAGAGCGTAAGAGGCACAGTTTATACGGATATGTGGTGAAGATAATGGTTCACCATAGATCTAAGTAGGTTACAATTCTAGACATCGGGTAATTATCTTCTTGTGAATCGGTTACAAAGAGCGATGTGTTTTACAGGAAGAAGCTGCTCGAGTGTAACTTACTTCTCACCAATAGAATACAAAGGGAATGGAAGTGTTTCGTAACAATATGCGTAGCATGGCGAAGTCTTACAGTGAAGGTTATAACTGATCGAAGCAAAGAATATAGTTCGTTTGATCACTTTGCAAGGAAGTAACGATAGAGCAAAGAGTGGCTTGCAGCAACTCGTGTCTGAGAGAGAGATTGACAGTTGAAAAATAATTTGTCACCAAAAAAGACGCGGAGACGCTTTTTGATTTTATCAAGATTGGAAAATGAGAACTGAGTAGCTCTTGCCCAAATATAACAGAAGTAGTTAGTTTTAGGTTTTATCTGGCTCTTTGAAAGGTAGAGGAGTGCAGGAGGATTCAGGTACTTACAGGAGCGGTAAAAGGAACAGACCATGGAGCCCTCATCCGAAAACTAAACTTACATTCTTGTCGGTGAGACTCTGCTCTCTACTCACCGAGTTTATATATTTATTCTGCTATATGACTTGTTTCCACATTTACAAGCCAGGTACATGCGATATGGTCAGGTTATACTGCTGTGGATAGCCGAGAGGTAAATCCATAATATGACGTTACACTAGGAACAACGTATACTCTGGAATGGTCTAGAGTACGACACAAACTACATCATTAATGAATTAGAAATCATTAGCATTTTCTTCATGTCCTGAAATCTCATAGCTCAAAAGGACTGAATAATTTTAATGAAAGCTGGAGTACAAATACATTTATATATTTTTCACAACTTATCTTTGAAGTAAAGCTTTTTCTATTTCATTCATTTTCAAAATGTTTTCAAGTCTATATTTTGTGTAGGAAAACAGTAAGTAAAACGATTTTATTGGTACCCCATTGTATCAATTTAAATTTAGCACGCCACAACCTGTGCCATAACTTAGCTGTGTGACCAAGCCTAGGAATCCTAAAAAAATGGTGGAAAATGTTGTTTGTGCAGTTGTGTGTCTCTATGTGAACAAAAAGGAAAACCAAAAACCGTTGAGTTCAAAGCCATGCAAAAATTATACAAACTTTGATGTTTGTTGGGTAGATGCACATTGGAATCAGTAGCACTGTACAAGGAACAGAAGTTAATGTACCCGATCTGGAAAGAAATCTTTAAACAAATGTCGGCTAATTCATTTTTCGAAATAAAATAACTAAATCCTTCCTATTCATTCAGAAATAATTTAAACCTAATGGCTTTATGACTGATTTCTTTTCTCGATAATTTTTTTCAGCGTTGGCATATCATGCTCTTCCCAGATTTTAGTCTCCACTACATTTAAAATCAAAGATCGTCTATTCTTTATTTTCTTGCTCATTTTATTCACTGGCATTCTGAAGATTCCAAAGAAATAAAAGAAAATGATTTGTTGATTATTCCTTTTCGCTGTTTTACAGTTGCCAATTGTCCCAAAATAGTTCCACTGTAAAAAGACAATAAAATAACTCAATAAAGATTAAACAAAAAATAAGTTCCTTTGTAGAGTTTGCCTGCATAATAATTTCTTGTATTTGCGGCAATTTCATTAAAATTCAGTAAAATGAATTGTATCGCTGCAAACACTTTTATTAATCTGTCTTGCTCTTTTAGAATATCCGTTAGAATCAGCAGGAATTATTCTAAAAATAAGTCAGTTACTGATTTCGAATTCAAATGCACAAAGATAAAATTTAGATTTATATGTCAGATGTTCAAGAAATATAAATTATGAAAATAGTTATGTTTTAAAATATTCATGAAAGAAATTTCATCATTTTGCTTTATCTGTTTTTGTATTTTTAATGCATTGTTTTGACGAGACAAAATTAAAAACAAGTAGCTGGTTATAAACACGGAATTATATATATATATATATATATATATATATATATATATATATACATATAATATGCGTGTGTGTGTGTGTGTGTGTGTGTGTGTGTGTGTGTGTGTGACTCTTTAAGTAGTTGAGTTATAAGAATTGCAATAGTACACATAAAAATGTTATATCTCTTATCGTTACTGTCATCCACGTGCTGGATCTAACATGCTTCGATAGCAATGATGTATCTTTCCTTCTTCTTCTCTATCCTTACTTACGTTTTGTTTTTTGTTTTTTGTTTTTTTACGCCCTAACAAATAATTTTATTTTCCCATAATGTTTTGGTCTCTCTGACGAGATGGGCTTTTAAATTTACCCGTCGAAATGAGCGTTCGATATAAGAAAATTTGAATTTTTTGTGTAATAAATATTCGCTCGGTAAATAAATAAATTCAATTACAGACCGCTGGCTAGATCAGTGTTAACATCTAATATTAATAGGATCCTTCGGGATTTACCTCCAAGCCGTTTTATTTTTTCATATATATATATATATATATATATATATATATATATAATTTTAATACTCCACTGTTTAAAAACACAAATAAAATTTCATACCATTCCTATTACAAAAGTAGTTCTCACTGATATAAATTATTCTTATGAAAAATATGTTTAACAGAAATAAACTAATCCATTAATCATTATTTGATACAGAATTGCGCAACATAAAATGCACACTTATCAACAACAGCTTCCTCCACTGATTCTTTTTTAATCGTTTTTTAATCGTTTCACCCTAAACAAGGTGGTGCCGCTACTGATGCGCAAGTGGCTACATAAGAGAGTAAAAGTGTAGGCATAAGGAGAGTGAAGAGAAAGTCGAACCAGTTACAGGTGTCAGATTAAGGGCAAGAGAATGATGAGAAAACAGGTGTGAAGACAATTGCGAAATTAGTGAGAAGGCAAAAGTACAAGATATACGGGGTGATGTAGAAAGGACGAGGGAAGGACTGGACTCAAGTGAATAAGAGATGGAAACTGACATTACATTTAAATTCCTGGAGGTTGTAGCTGTCAGGAAAGCAAGTATTTGGAACGGAGTTCCACAGGCGATAAATATGAGAAAAAATGCTGATGGAATTGAATTGTCGGCTGCATTTGGTAGGTTCAACAGTAAAATGGTTGAACCTTTTTGCCAGTCTGGTTACTCGAGTAAATTCTTGTAGAGGGGACACCAGTGACCTATGTTCATTGGAGAAAAAGCCATGGAAATATTTGTATAACAGATAGAGGGAAGTCACATCCCACCGGTGAGAAAATGGCTGAAATCGAGTTGCCAGGTCAGGACCGATCATATTACAGATTCTTCCTGTCGAGAACCCTAAGATGAACAGCAGGAGCGCCTGACCAGATATGACAACAGTATACTATGCACGGCCGGATGTTTGATATGTCAACAACAATGAATTAAAGGAAAAAAATAACGCAAGCAAATTCACTTATATAAGCAAAAACAAAAGCTCTATCAATTTATTTTACTTTAACCGTACCGTTACTAAGTATAACTATTAAATCGGAACATCAAAAATCACCACCATATAAAATAAATTATTTTATTTAATGAATTATGAAGTTTTTTAAGAGAGTACTATGAGCAAGCTATAGACAAACACACACACACACACACACACACACACACACACACACACACACATATATATATATATATATATATATATTTTCTGTGTATTAAGGCAAATATTAAAAACAGCAGATATTCCGCATTCATTAATTTTACTGAACAATTTTCAAAATTACGAATGAACCTTCTCAAACAACAAGGATATTTCAACAGAACTTCCAGAAAGCAAAGTACAATAAATATTGTCCAAGCTTTCGACTTGTCTTAAGTCATCGTCACTAACCCTGACTATAAATTAGTAACATGAATAAGTCCTCGCTAATTTTTCATTAAAGATAATATTTTATTTACAAAAATTAGTAAGAACCATGTAACTGAAAGTACTGTCCTTCGCCAACCACTCCTTTTTCTCATCTTTTTGGCATCATTTGAATTCCACGTCTTTTGAGTCTAACCACGAGTCGATTCAATTTTTTGACATTTTCATAAAAATAAAAGTGCTACTCAGCCAATCCCTGTGTAACATCGATCGGAACAAGTGATAATTCGACCGGAAAAGCTCTGGTGAATTGGATGGATGGGGTAGGACATCTTATCTAAGCATTTCCTGTTTTCACCCGTTTTGCAACATGTGGTCTGGCGTTGATCGTCTTGCGAAATCACTTTGTCGTGTCTCTGATCGTATACCGGCCGTTCTTCTCTTCAATGCTTTGCTCAAACGCATCAGTTGTAGTCGATAGCGATTTTCTGAGATGGTTTCAGTCCGTTTAAGCAACTAATAATAAACTACATCCAGCTGATCCCATCAAATAGAAAGCAGAAGATTTGAACCATGGGTATTCGGCTTTGCAACCATGCATTAAAATAATGCATGGTTGGCTTTAGCCTACAATCTTCTACGCTTAGGGTTATTGTAGTGTATCTATTTTTCATCGCTGATCATGTTGTAATGCAAAAAACTTACTTTTTATGCCGTTGAAGCATCTGTTCACACGTGACAAGACGCCGTTCGATGTCTCTCAGCTTCAACTCGTTCGGCACCCAATGTGCTTGCTTATGAATTATTCCTAATGTTTTCAAACGTTTCGAAACTGTCGTGTGATCAACTCTTAATAATTCTGCAAGTTCAGCTTGAGTCTGATATGATTCTTCATGAAGTAATGCCACCCATTCTTCGTTTTCAAACTTTTTTCAATGGGCGACAGCGTTCTTTATTTTGGACATCACAGTTATTATCTTTTAAGCATCTTAACCAATCTCTGTATATTGTTTCTGACAGAGAATGGATGCCGTAAGTCTCAAAAAAATTTGTGTGATTCATCTGCAAATTTCTTCTGAATAAAGTAGTGCAGTAACACGTTTTGCAAATACACTTTCTTTAGAACAAAATCTGACTTGTTTAACGCTATGAAAACAAAGTTGTTTACACTCCGACTAAATGACACACTAAATTTCACCTTGTTTATAGTACTTCCTTATAGATGCGTCAACATCTGAAACTAGATGCACGCAGTTCTGGGAACGCCATCTGTTGGAATACAGCGAGAATTAATTCAAGATTTTAAGATATATATAGAGAGAGAGGGAGAGAGAGAGCGGAAGAGACAGAAAGAGACAGAGGAAGAATAGAGAAAACAAAAAAGAGAGTTATGCGAAAAAAGAATTATATGTGTATAGAACGATTAAAGCACATGCATATATTTATATATAGGAAAACACAATTAATTAAAAATGCGCTCTACTCCTAGTTTGCTTTTATGTGTTCGATACTAAAGGACTGGAATCAATCAAATTTCCAGAATGTATATCTTAAACAGCGAGCTCTTCATTCCGGATAATTACACAGTGAGCGCTTTCTTCCGGATAATTAGTGAGCTGTTCTTTCCGAATAACTGAACAGCTGTATCTTTCCTCCGGATAATTAAACAGTGAGCTGTTCCTTCCGGATAATTAAACAGTGTGCCCTCTTCTCTCTGGATAATTAAGCAATACGCTTAAAACAAAACTACGCTTTTACCTGAATATGATTTCAGCAAAAACCTTGTAATAGAGATCACCTGGATAAGTGAGGAAGGTGGGCAGTTGTTTGTGCTTTACCTAGAATTAGACATTAATATCGAGAACAGAAGTAATTTGGGGAGAAAGGAAATTAGTGAACAAACTAAAAAAAAAAAAATCCGGAGAAAAATAGCGCTGAAAGAGCCAAAATGAAAATCAGTCGGATAATATTTCAAATCCAATCTGGACTCGTGTTGAAATTCTAATTTCCTGTCTTTCAAGACAACTATTAAGAAGATGAATGCCGTTTGTTGGAATTCGGCAACTGTAATCATAAACCAGCACGAATTGGCCACGTGTTATTTAACAAGCTTATCCGTCACCAAATTAATGGAGCTACCACCCTCTCAAAACATTTCATAGGCATGAAAGGTAAATGTTTCTTTGCTACTTTACCTAATCATTGCTAACACACCCGCCGAAAGGTAATAAAATAAAATTTAGCAAAATATTTTAAAATATTTTATAAAATTTTATTTAATACATCAAGTATATTTTTTCAAACACCGTACACACACACACACACACACACACACACACACACACACACACACACACACACACACAAACACACAAACACATACGCACACACGCCCAAAGAAAAGTCACCCAATAATAAACAGAAAGAAAAACGAATAACCAACCAATCTAAAAACAAGAACACTTCTAAAAATCACACTATATTATATATAAACAAGAAAAAATCGGGATCTAACGCAAACAGACAAGACGAGTGATTCAAAGGTGTCGGATGTACATTTCGACATAGGATCTCTAATAGAGATTCTACGTCACGTCAGCGACATTGTTTTGTTCCAAATGGCGAAGGCCCTGGGGTAAAGTCTGGAAGAGGTCAGGTTAACAACGGTCACAAAGTAGAACAGGACAGAGCTGGTAGTGGCGGGGTTACATGGTGTTGAAACGGTATATTTAGGAAGGGGAGGAATAGACTTAAATGTAATCACTTGAGAATTTTTAATTAAGTTTATCCATTACAGGAAGCCATGAATTTAAAGTTATTAAAGAAATATATATATATAGGGATTTGGTAAAAGAGTTCATATTTAAAGGAGTTAAAATAATTTTTTAAGGTTAAGATTTTGAGCTGTTTGTAGAGGTGTATTTAGACGGGAAGGAATGGGTTTCAATATAAGATTTAAAAAAAATTTTATTTAAGTTTATTTAATTAAACCTTTTAGGTAGAAGCGAGCTAAATACCAATTACAGGAAGTTATCAGTTTAAAAATTATTAGAGAAAAAAATATATATATACATCTATGTGTTAACCAAGGAAAAAGGGGTTTAATGAAAGAATTCATATTTTCTAAAGATGGGCTATTAAAAGAGGTTGGGATAGGAAGGTAGGGGGGTTAAAAATACTTTTTAAGGTTAACGTTAAGGTAAAATTAAGATTAAAACTTAAATTGAATCCTTTTAATTTATATTCTAACATCTAGTCAACGGGGATTTAAATTCTAAATTTAAGTATTCAAAAAATTTGCCTTGTGGCGGCACTTACTGATAAATTCCCTCCTAAGATTCAGTAGCCGGTGTTGGTGGGGGTATTTTAATATTGAAATTTTTTCCAGTAAACATAGACAGCACCTATCACGAAAATTCCTCGGAGTACTACTAACTCGCTTTCGCGGAGGCTTACATTAAACTTAAATGAAAATTCTAACATATTCCGACATTTAAAACACCACGGCTATCAACACACACTTCTTAGGAAAACACTTGTTGAAAATACATATATAATTAGAAAAGAAAATAATAAACGAAAACATTAAATTCTAGAAGCTATCTACATCAAACAGTTTAAACCTAGCCTAAATAAAATAAATTTCGACACCTCCACTAACATACTTCAATGCCTATAATCGACGGGAGAGGTCATAGTTATTATACTTACCCCCTACACCCATAGTAGTAGCAGTTCCCAGACCAATTCCCTCATGCCACTATACTCTCACTTGACCAAAAACCTACTAGCACCATTACTTCACGGCCTGCGTCCATGTGCGACGCAAAAAAATGGACCTGTTTAATTTTCTCTGTATATCTCCACTCTGTTAATAATTAAAATGTCCTATGTTCACTGTATATTAAATGTTCATCCTTTGATAATGGCTTATGTAAGTCGAAAGCTCAGACCTGATAAAAAAATAAACAATTACTGCGATTTCTTGTCTAATCAGACCATACGAAAGGATCTTACACAAAATAAACAGACAGAACTTGTCTATATTATTCAATGAAACCTATATATATATATATATATATATATATATATATATATATATATATATTAAAAGAATTCTCAATTCTTGACTGTTGTTTATTTTGCTCCCCCCTTGTACCAGATTTTTCTTTATTTGGGATGGAACGATGTCGCTGAGTTGATGTGGAATCTCTATTAGAGATCTCATGTCGAAATGTGCATCCGACACCTTTGAATTTTGAAAATCTTCTCTTATATATATATATATATATATATATATATATCCATTTGTAAACGAGTTATTACGCTACCTAGGTTTCTACCATGAGTAGTGTCTTTAGGCGATTTTCAATAACAATTATTAAAAGTTATTATTATTGTACTGATTATAAATAAGTTATTAAAATCTCCTAAAGGCACCACTGATGGTAGAAACGTAGGTTGCGTTATAACCCGTTTACAAATTGAAAATATTAAAAAGTTCTACAATATAATTGTATTGGACACTTTGTAATATAAATGTGCACTGGAATAATCTTTTTATGACCAGAAACTAAGTAATTAAACAATATATATATATATTTGAAGAGTTTGTCTCTTTAACAGTGAAGATACTAAAGTAAAAACAGATAAGACAATTGCAGATAAAACACTAGTAAAAACTCTTCTTCGCCGATGCGATTCGTTTTCTGGGGGATTTTATGAAGGAACATATGAATAGCTTCTACTTTTAACTAATAATTAATTCAGTCACTTCACAGCTCACAGATACACTCTATCTGAAAATAATTTTCGTATATATACATATATATATGACTGCTAATTACCTATTGTTATAATCGCTTTTTCATTGATAAAACTGGTAAAATAATTATGCACCTCTACTTTCTTCTTCTTCTTCTTCTTCTTCTTCTTCTATGTGCCCTGTCCTTTCAGGACCTAGGCGATCATGGTTCTCCACTTCTCCCTATCATTTGTGGCTCCTAGTATGTTTACTCCTGTTACTCCTGTCAACCCCCATTCCGGCAGCCACCTGATCAGGCCCTGCAGATAAGATATGCGCTGCCCTCCCCTGTCTCTCTTTCCTTCTATTTGGCCAGTCAGTATCAGGTTCTCCAGGCTCTCCTTCCTCATTGCGTGTCCCAGGAACTTCAGTTGTCTCTTTCTGATGCTCAGTATCAATTTCCTTTTTGTTGCCATTCTTTCCAACACCTCATCGTTGCTTGCGTGCTCAGTCCACGATATCCACAGCATCCTTCTGTAGAACCACATTTCCGCTGCTTCCAGTTTTGTCCTCATTTTCGATGATATTGTCTAGCGTTCACTGCCGTATTGAAGAACTGACATCACGTAGCATTCCAGCACTCTTTTCTTTGTTTCCAGTGAGATTTTCCTGTGTGTTAGTACATTGCTCATCTTCTGAAACGCGTCTTTTGCCATGCCAATTCGCCTTCGGATCTCCGTGTCGCATTTTCCATCTCCACTTAGGACACTTCCTAGGTATTTAAATTTTTGTACTTGCTTGATTCTGGTATCTCCCACATTTATTTGGCATTTTGGGTTGTACCTTTTGCTGATGACCATGCACTCAGTTTTCGTAAAGTTTATTTGTAGTCCTTTTTTGTCACTCTCCACCGCTACCTTCTGTATGAGGTCTTGTAATTTGCTTTCCGTGTCCGCAATCAGCACTGTATTAAGTTAATGTCCCCCAACAACAAATCCTGGTGTGTCATCTAGAGTCCTCAAGATATTTTCGCTGTCCAGGTTGAACAAATCCGGTGAAAAGACACATCCTTGTCTTACGTCTCTTTCTATCTTTGTAAATCTACTGAGGTCGTTACCTGTCCGTATACATGTCGTTTGCTGCCAGTGGAGATTCTCGATCACTTTTATGTCTTTCCCGAAAATATCTAGGTTGCCGAGCATCTCCATCAATTCTTTGTGTCGTATCTTGCCGATTGCCTTCGCATAGTCAATGAAACATAGGTACAAATTTTTCTTCATTTGTATTGCCCTTTAAGAGAGCATCCTAATCATGAATATGCCGTTCCTTGTTCCAGTCTTTGACGAACCTGCATTGTTCCTGCCCTATCTCTGGCCTGATTCTGCTTCCCGCTCTGTTAATCAGGATTCTGACCATCAGTTTTGTAGTGTCGCTCATTAAGCTGATAGTTCTGTGGAGTTCACACTCGTTTGCACCTGGTTTCTTCGGCAGTGCTATAAATATCGACTTGCACACGTCGTCTGGTATTATTCCGCTGCTATAAATTTCGTTTATTATGTCGGTAATTTTTTCTATGCCATATTCTTCTAAGGCTGTCAGCAGCTCTATCACTATGCTGTCTGGACCAGCTGCTTTGTTTCTGTTCATTTTGGCCATTGCAGCTTCCACTTCGGATTTTAGTATTTCTGGTCCATCCATCTCCTTGTGTATTTTCGGTTGTTCTCTCTTATCACAAAAAAGATCCTTTATATATTCTTCCCATCGCTAGAGTATTTCCTCTTTCTCTAATATGATTGTTCCATCCTTGGATTTTATGCGTCCTGTTGAGGAGCAGGTTTTTTGTCCTGTCAGTTCTTTTATCTCTTTATGCATCTCTGCTTTGTTGGTCTTGCTCAATCTTTCTACTTCTTTGCATTTGTTCTTGAGCCATTCCTCCTTGGCTTGTCTGCATCTGTTTCCTATCTCCCTGTGAAGTTTCTTGTACTCTGCTCCATGCCTTGGCGTTATTGTTTGTCTCCTTTGCATTATGTGGAGGATCTCTTCGGTCATCCACTTGTTTTTTTTTTCCTTCGTCTAATTTCTTTTGGGGCTATGTTATTCGCTGAGGTCACCATTTCCTCTTTTAGTGACTCCCATTTTGAGTGCCCTTTTCCAATTTGTTCTTCATATTTCTTCCTTACACTGTTATTGTATTCTTCCTGTAGGATGAGGTCATTCTCTAGCGTGTCGTATTGCAGCCTTGGTGATGTGCTGGGCTTCTTCAGTCTTCGGCGTGTCACTTTTAGTTTGTAGATGACTGGGACGTGGTCACTTCCGGAGTCGGCACCTGGGTATGTATTGCATTGGAACACTGCGTTCCTGAATCTCTTGTTTATAGTTATATAATCTATTTGGTTCTTCGTGTCGCTTCCTGGGCTTCCCCATGTCCATAAACGTCGTGGTTGTTCTTGGAACCAGGTGTTAGTGATTACCTGGTCATTGGCTGAGCACCATTGGACATATTTTTCTCCTCGTTCGTTGCGCTCCCCTAGTCCAAAGTTGCAGCCCGTGTCTCCTTCTCTATCTTTACCTACCTTGGCATTCAATCTCCCATTATAATCCTAATTTCTTGGCTTTTGCACTGGGCCTTGGCATTGTCCAGTATTGAATAGAAAGTTTCTATCTCGTCCTCCTAACTCTGAGTTGTCGGCGCATATGGCCTACCCCGCAGTTTAACTAAGAGAACTCTCTATGAAAGCTGACAGTATACAAGAACACATTCTTTCACTTGTTTGTTTAGTCTTAAGCCGACCCCTTTTTCGTTTTTTTAACTCCTGCATATATTATCCTGTGGGTGTCGCTACTGAAATCTCCATTATTAGGCCATCTGGTTTTGCATATGCCTAGGATGTTTATTTGCACTCTGTTCATTTCCTGCTTGACATTTTCTAGTTGTCCACAGTTGAGTGTCCTGACGTTCCATGTCCCGATAGTAATTTTGTCTTTGATGCGCACTGTCGCAGGGTAACGATCCAGAGACAGATGTTGCTCATGTAGCTCTTTCCCGGGCGAGGGACAAATTTCCTTCCTACACATCCATGCACAACCAGATACACACATATTTCTTTTGATATTTGTTTATATTTCTGAGATAAGGTATTGTAATTATTTACACTATTTAGATTGTTTGAACTGTTGTTTGTCTTCATTTTTATTGCATTATTCACGAAGTTTCGGACACATGGTCCAGTGGATAAAAGCATTATTTGAATGAAATGGTTTGAACCAAAGATTTGTGAAATCAGTACTGGGCTACAGCAGAGGGGAACAAAACTTGAGTTGAGTTAAAAGTCAATAATTGATACTGAGACAGGCACATAATTGTTACTAGAAGAGGCATGACTAGTGGAACTACAAAAATCTACACCACCGAACGAAATCAAGAGTTTAGGTTGAAATTAAAATTCTCTGGAGAAGGTCTGGGTGTTCAATGGTCAAAGTGTCGTTAATATGGCAACAAACGTGAGAACAATAGTCTTAACAATGTAAATAGTGTAAATATTCGTTTTAATCAATTCACCCTAAACAAGGAAATAAACCCAATAAGGAGCAAGGGTTTACTAACTGTAAGAGAATATGAAAAAAATTAAAAGAACAAGAATCCTGAAGACAGTAGATAACGATTAAGATAGCATTTCAATTTCTGATAGTGTTTACTGAGAAGTAAAACCGGACAAGAGTTTCATAAGCGAGAAATGCATTAGGGAAAACTGTTAGTATAGATTCATGGATATATCTAGCAATTTCAACTGTAAAATGTTGAAATCTTGCTGTCAATTTAGTACTGCGTTCAAATTTAAAAATTCTTGCTACAATAGAGAAAGGTTTATCAGAACAATCACCATGGACGTATTTATTTTTAAAAAAAGGCACACAGAAAATACATTACAGCGATAGGAATGTGACTGCAGCTCAATGCCAGGTCAGATCCAATAACATCGCAGATTCTTCTTTGTATTTATATATATATATATATATATATATATATATGTGTGTGTGTGTGTGTGTGTGTGTGTGTGTGTGTGTGTGTGTGTGTGTGTGTGTGAAGTAGCTGAGCATAATATATCCATGGTCGCGTGTCAGGGTGGTTAGAAGGTTTGCTTTCTAGACATGAGGAACCAGTTCTTATGACAAATGTATTAGGGAGGTCGCTTCGTTTTAATATCAGGCAAGGTGGGCAATTCCAGTGTGTCGTACATTTGTAAAGCACCTGAAAACCATACCACGGATTCACGCAAGCCTTATGAGTGAAACAGAACCGTTCCGAAGCCTTCGATGATTGCACTAGCACGAAATCACAAGTCATGTTGCCCGTAAGTTTGTTCGTGCTATCCTTGTTTGAAAAATTGATCACACCAGTTAATGCGCTCTCTCTCAGAAACTGTAACTAAGGTCTGCTCACATTAGTTAAAATATCAACCACACATTTACTCTTTGAGTTGAGCAGGGCATCTATAGGGCATCTATAGGGATTTTCTAACCGCCCTGGCAAACAAGTAGTCACCGATCATTGATGAAATATGAAATATCAGACTGAAAAGTGGGTAATCGAATAACAAAATGTAACGAGTTTCGTCCTCCAAATGGACTTCTTCAGACAAAATATATACATTTTTATTAGTGGTATCATTTATATGTACTCGTTGGAATGAAAATATAAACAAATGTCGGTTAAAATCAAGCATAATTATGAAAGCGGATAATTAATATCGAAATTTAACGTTAATCGTCCATATATCTCAAGCATCTTTCTCGGTGTTTAATTATAAGAACCATAGGTTTATTTTTCTACTACTTCCAACTCTATATGCAGTACCTTCTAATTATTCCCCCACGTTGAACTTTTTTTTACATTTTGTAACGTTATTAACGTGAATTCAAATTTACTTAAAGAAACTTTTTGCCATTTATTCAGCACAAAATCTACTGAGTTGAAGGTACCAAATACATTCAATTATGTAACAAACGATAATCAAGACAAAAAAGTAATTATCTCTTGGATGCCTAAGCATTAAACCCCACTAAAGATTCTCAATTGAATTTAATTTTAGATTTGACAGGGCCACTCTAAAACATGTTTTGATATAAAACATTCAATTGTAGTTCTGTCTGTATGATTAGGGTCGTTGTCCTGCTGGAAACGAAAATTCCACTCAATTCTCAAGTCTTTTGCAGACAGTAACATATTTTCTTCCTGGATTGCCCTGTATTTAACTCCTTCCATCTTCTCACAGACTCAAACCAGCTTCCTACGCCTGCTAAAGAAAAGCATCTCCATAGTATGACGCTGACATTGATATGTTTCCCGGCGGGGATGGTGTAATTAGTGTAATGAGCAGCGTTGGCTTTCCGCCGTACATGTCGGCTTGCATTAAGGCCAAAAGTCTAATTTCGGTCTCATTTCTCCATAGCATTTTCTTATACAGGTTTTCCCTCTCATATGGTTTGTGGGAAACTGATAAAGGGTCATATTATGGCCTTCTTTCAACAATGGCATTCTTCTATAAATGCCAAATTTGTGGAATGCACGCTGATCGTTGCTCGGTGGAGAGATTCTCCCACATGAGGATCTTTACAGCTACTCCAGAGTTACCATGAGACTTTTGGTTGCTTTTCTAATTAATACTTTCTTGGTGCGCAGAAAATCAAGGAACTTAATTTTTTCACATTCTCCCCTTTACACAAAAGAAATCTTCATACTCAGGTGGACTCTCTTTACTAATTATCTGAATTTTGAAGTCGCACTAGATTTTATCTAATGTTTCGATGTAAAGGCAATGAATCCATATGCACTAGATGTTTTATATTTTTATTCGTAAATTTTGAAAACTGTTGTGTCTATAGAGTCTAGGTTGGACTTTTCTGTCTACTAGAAGAAGAGGCTTTGGGGAACAGTCGAATTGATTGAACGCTGAACAACCGTCATATGCACTAGTTGTGAAATACGCTTCTGTTGTTTTTACTCTTAAATATACAATATTTTTATAACACATATTTTGTTATTTCTTAAACCATTCACTTGGTCACAACAAAAACTATGCAATATTTGTTCCCACGCTACTTTGTGCTACGATATTGCATAAAATCCCCGAAAACATACTTAAATTTGTGGTTTCTACTTGACAAAATAAAACATAATTTAGTATGAAGAAGTCACTTTCAAGAACAAATCGCAATACTCTGTTTCCACTTTCTCATTCAAATATGTATTTACGCTCTAATTTTTATGTCAAAAGTAAGACGAATTTATGAAGATATTTAATTTTTTCTAGTCATCCTGATTCTTGAACCCTGGTAGAGATCTGCATTTCAAACTGCATGTGGTGCGTGTTAGTTTACTGTAAAAGTCATGTTACTTTGGGTGTCATCTTTAAATTGTGAGTAAATCGACTCGATGATTACAGATAATGCAAATCGAACCTTTCTTCATATTGTAATTAATTGTACAGATTATTGTTGCTTATGTGGAACTGGCCATGGTTGATAAGACAAGAGATAGATAAGTTTATCCTATCACAGATAACAACCTCTCTTTTCCTTGCAACCCGTTTTATTTACCAATGATGAAATTCTCCTCTCAAAATCTGTTAATCTCATTGCCCATTAACTTCTGCCAATGGCATCATCTTTTGGGGATTTTTCGCTCTTTTTGGAGTCAGTGTTTTCTTAAGGAAATCTTTTAAACAGCCTTTATAACGCTTGATGAAGAACGTTTGCGCTGGTGTAATAAGTAATGGCTCAGAATGAGAAATCGAAGAGTAGAGTTCGATCTCCAGTTTCGTTCGTTACATTCATCTCTGTGCTAATATCTTGGAAAGGTTTGAATGTACCTTTTCTACTCCAAATACTCACTGAATAGTAGATCAGAACGGATCTTATAGCCTTGGTTAGCAACCTGTCTACCATAGAAGGAAATGTCAGCCTACTGCAAGAAATCTTCTGTTTGATCAGTTATGAATCGCAAAAGACATGATCGCCCAAATGTGTGTAACGTAAGATATTTGTCTTGACATAACACTTGTGTGTTCGCATTGCTACAAGTTATCCGTAGAGATGGTACAATCAGTTATCTTCGAACCGGATCAAGTTGTCAGACACTCTTTTTTGACTTGATTTACTATCCATTTCAGTGCTGAGTGTGAAAGAATACCTAAGATCTTCATAATAGACAGGAGGTATCGATGCTTTTATGTGAATTACATTAGTCGCCCAATCTTTAGAAACATTCAACAGAATTTTAAAATTGTAAAAATTTCTAGATATATATTTTCAATCTCTTTTGTTTTATTTAACTAGTTTTCCATCGCCAATTAAAAATATATAAGATTTCACACTGTAGTATTCCAACAATTCAATTTTGACTGAAGGTCATCAAAAACATGTTTGCAGAATGTGGTTAATAAAACCATGAATTAGGAGTAAGATGTGTTCACTGTTGCACCAAGAATGGCTATGGTTTGAAGAGGATATAGGCCATATAAACTCCAGGAAAGAGAGAGTAAAAACAGAGAACATAACCATTAAAAATGATTTTAAAATGCAGCTTTGCATTCTAAAACGTGACTAGATATGTTAAATTGTTTTTAAATAATGCTCACCTCAAATAAAAGCTCAGTAACAACTCAAAAATATGTTTACTCAATGTGGTGTGCAATATGGACGCAAGAGGAGGAGAGAGGAATTCAAGATTAGGAAGAGATATAACGATTGACTGTAGGCTTGAAAATATTAAGATTGTAGTATCCAGGAAGGCATTCACGCTGTAGTTTGTTCTACGAGGTAGAAGTGCTTGAAAAGAACGTGAGTGGGACTTCATTCTGACCAGTACATAATGAATTAGGGTAGGTCAACACATTGAACACAGCCAGTCGGGCTTTAGCTGTAATGTGTGTAGTGAGAGAGCATCGACCGACTTGCGAAGCTGCCTTCGTATTAGAGCAGCTGCATGGAAAATAATTCTTCCTCCACGATGACAGGTAAACGATCTTCAACTCTGCCAACGAAAACATGCAACTACATCTATATTGTTCCGACTAGTTTCCTCATAATTGTTGCCTTATTCACGATGTTTTGACCGTTGTATGCTACGATCTTCTTCAGATTATTAGAATTTCGAACTTAAAGAACATATGACGCAGTGAATAAAAGCGTTGGTTGAATCTAGTGACTTGACCTAAAGAGCTATGAGTTTAATACAATGCTACAAAAACAGAGATAATTGATTAAAAAAAACATCTAAAAAAGGCATGATTAGTGGATCTACTACAATCTACACCTGTAAATGAAGGAATGGTTTTAGTTCGAAATTCCAAATACCTGCAGAAAATTGGAGATTACTACGGCCAAAACGGCATGAGTATGGTATCAAACATAACGTAAGGACCTAACAATATAAAAATGTAAATATTTCTTTAATCATTTCATACAAAGCAAGACAATAAAGCAACTAAGGAGCAAGTGGTTAATGAGTGTTAGAGAATATGAGTAAAACACTATTAAGGAGAAAGAAGAATGAAAGGACAAGAAAGTATATAACGATTAACAGTGAATGTTAATTTCTGACCATAAAGTAACAAGCTTGACGAAAGTTTCATATGCGAGAAATGCAGTAGAAGAAACTATTAGTACAGATTCATGGTTATGTCTAGCTATTTTAACTGTCAAATGATGAGACCTTGCAGCCAATCTAGTAGTGTGCGTAAATATAACATATTGAAACCAGTCAGAAACTCAGTGAAGACTACTATAAGAGAAATACTATTTGACAAGAAGCTATTCCAAACACAGAAAGAGTGACGAAAAAGGTGGGTGGCAGGTAAAATTATCTATTTAAATAAAGAGAAAAAAATATCGCAAAATATTTCATGATAATCTAAATATTAATACAGTAGTACGTACGTGTGTCACCTTCTCAAAAGAACGTACGTACACACAAAAGATTACGAACGCCGGACGACGTACACAAACACGCATTATAAATGAGAGAAAATGTCGAACAGGAAATATAAAACGAAAAGAGAATTACTGTAAAAGTATCATCGGTTATGAAAGAGAGAAAGAGAGAGAGAGGGGGTATTATTGTGCATATAGTGTTTTGGTGCTTTAAATAATAATTTCAAGTTTTTCTATGCAGTCTTCAGCTTAATTCTCCTTCATCTAAGAAAAATACTTTCTCGATGTGAACAACGTAGCAATCGTAGTCTTTATGCTATAATACAGTAATATCTATCTAGGTACCTGCGTTGGTTACGCTTTTTGTTGTAATGAAGGAAATTGTATGTATTTTGAAAATGCATTACATTTCCGGAGAAAATCATTGTCATTGAAAAAAGAATAAAACTGTAAAGAGAGGCAGGAAAAGACCGTCAGGAAAAAAGACGAGATATATAACAAGCAGAAGGGAGACAAGCAATTTCTAAACATAATAGAGAAAGAATTCCAGGAAAGATAAATTATATGAACGAAGAAAAGAGATAACTTTATATTTATGATTGTTATTGCAATAATTTGTTAAAGTTGTTAAGTTCACATATTTAATGATGGCATAGGGAAATTTCTACGGATACTCTATTGTCACAGAATTTGCCATGCGCCTATTCAATCATTAACTGAAGAATTAGGATTCATCAGAATATTAGAATAAGAAAACCGTGACATTCCCACAGGTAACAACTAGTAAAAATGAAAGTAATGGGTGAAAGCAATAAAGAAATCGTCGAATGAGAAACGTGAAAAAAAAAAATGAAAAGCGTACATGGAGTAAACAAGGAGAAAAAAATAGGAGAAAGCATGCACGAAAACGTGCTATTCGGCAAGTTGCATAAAATCCAAACAGTTATGACGTAAAAAAGAAAGATTGAAAATATGGGACGATTGTATCAAAGAGCTTTCTCATCGTAACAGATACCTACAATACATAAAAGAACCTGTGGTATTTAAATCTGAGGTCAGATCAACGTAAATAATGACAACAGCGGGACAGGCATAAAGATGATGACAGGATCAATGTTTACAGAGATAATAAATTAAATGAAAAACTCAAACTTCGGTTTTCATAGCGCTGTTAAATAAAACAAATATAAAGGATATCATACCTGACTAATAATCGATTTCCTGGGTACGACGATAAATTCCATCCATCAACAACGCCTCTGACTGGGAGGTTTAGAGAAACTACTTCTTAATTGGTGTTGTGTTCAGGGTGGTAGCACTTATTAGGTTCCAAGTTATGAGCTCAAAGTTAACACCCAAACTGGGGTCAACAAGCTATGAAAGAAAAAAGAAAGATATTTGTATAGTAAAAATTCCAGTAATGCATTTTTGGAGACAAAATACTAGCAGTTGTACATTCTCTAAAATAAATGTCGCAAGAAAAAAGTAGCAGGAAAAAAATCAGGACAATGTTAACACTTTTCTGCGTTTCCTTAATAGACATTTTACCTTAACCCTAATCCCAAAAACTCACTCTAAAGATAGCTTGAATAGTGGAAATCTCGCATCTAAGTACTGTTGTGGACCAACGATACTTGAATTTAGTGAAAAATATTTTTACGTTCCAAACAAAGAAATAAACGTGGTTCTAAAATCTGCTACTATCCGTCCATGTTTACTCGCAAAGCCAAAGATTGACTTTATTACTGGCCGCAAGTAACAGATACATCGGAAAAGTTTCAAAAGAAGATGTTAGGAATACCGACGCAGTGGACGCAGGGAGTGAGAAAATTTTCCCTTAGCCAGTATGTAGGCGTATGATCACCTTCACCTTTAAGCTCATCATGTGACTGTGAATAAGTGGGTAAATACAAAATAGATCTTTCTAGCTTTAAAACGAGTGAATGAGCAGGTGGTGTAATGTATATAAGAAATCGGAGAGCTGAGTTTTAATTCCAGTCGAGTTCGTTATATTCACTTAAACGGAAATAGCCTTGTACAGATATCTGGAAAAGTTATTGTTATTCTGGAAAAATGTGCTAATGCAATATTCAGTCAAAAATGCAATTACTTTTACACCTTACATTAGTTTTTAAATATACTGCAAAGTGTTGCGAAGGCATACAAATAAATTAACTATTTTCTTGACTTCGCTCTTGTGAATCACATCGGTAAAAAGTAAGGAGATGATCAAACCTGAGTGTTTTCTGAAACTTCTTGATTAAGAAATTAATAGCTTTTAAATGAGATTTCACAAATGTCCTGTGTATTTTCAAGTTATAAACATAAGTTCTCTTGCGTGACAATGTTGTCATAATAAAAAGTAAAGAAAAAATCAAGCAGGGAAAATAGAAATTCTATTTCACATGGAAATGTTTCGATTCTTAAATGTTAATTATTCATTCAAAATTTAATGTTTCTCTTTGTCATATTTTTGACGGCATAATCCAAGTTTCAATGTGGATTTTCATTATGACCTTGATAACAATACAAAGAAAGTATAAAATTTGTATTAAAATTCAAAGGAGCAATTGATTATTTTTCAAATACACGTGTAGAACCAACGCTAAAATTATCTATGAAGGAAAGTAAAACATTTCGCCCAAACATATGTTTAAGTTTTCACACTACGTTCTGCTCAGGCGTGCTTATAATTGATACTATTGGGAAATTATATATATATATATATATATATATATATATATATATATGTGTGTGTGTGTGTGTGTGTGTGTGTGTGTGCGCGCGCGCGCGTTTGAATGTGTATGTATGCTTATAAATGTGTGTATAGATATATATCTAAGAGTGTTCACATATTTGTATGCGTGTAGATATGGGATAATGGTTTTCTTCTGACTGCGTTTTCTCGCAAAAATATTAAATAGGGAGAAAATTAAAACAGATACCGCATTCATTTAATTTCATCATTTGATTGAACAGTATTGTAAAACTGAAATTAATGATCGGGAAAGCAACTTGTAAGAATGAAGACAATTTGTCTTGATAGATTTTTATGGGGTTTTGTTTTCGAGAAAAGAAAATTGTATGCATTAGACATTGGACACAAATTCTACTGACAGCTAGAACAGGAGTTCCCAAACTTTTTAGCTGATGACCCAAGTTGAAATTTAAAATTTCTTAATCGCACATGAAAATGACTTTCAATTTTACATAGAACATGTCTAAGATACAACTAGGTCTATTTTTTGACATTAACAATTTTACAAGTATTTGAAACATTTCAAATTTCTAATGAAATTACTATTTATTATATCAATTCTTATTTTTAAAATTTTCCCTATATAGAAATAAACACAAATCTCTGTGGACAATTTAATAGGCAGTGGGTAATATATTAAACAGGGAGCCCAGTAAAAATTATAAAATTTCTCTGGTCCACCTGAAATTTGCCATGGCCCATTTTGGCCGTAAGTTGGTAAATACCATACTAGAAGACCAGATAATTAATACGATTCAGGATCTCAGTATTTCACGTTAGATTAAGATGTTGAGTGGTTAAATAGACAATACTTAGCTCTATAAATTTTACGCCCTGAATTCAAAATCGGTCAGCATTGAGAAAAAAGCTGTCGTACACTGTAAAGCAATTCGAATTTTTTCGTTTTTTTGCGTACATCAAAAGTTCGTATCATGACCAAAAAGTGACCCAATTTCAATTGAAATCGAAGCAAGGGCTTGCGAGGGGTAGGGTTCGTTAGAATGGAGACAGATTCATTTACAGATAGATAGATAGATAGATAGATAGATAGATAGATAGATAGATAGATAGATATGGATTGTTATTAAGTTATGCAAAACTGCTATATATATATATATATATATATATATATATATATATATGCATTTTTATAACTTATGCGTCAAGGCAACATAATACTGAAGATATTTGAATAAAGACTTCAACGTAACCATCCAAAAAACCCGAGTAACGCCGGAATATACAGCTAGTATATATATATATATATATATATATATATATATATATATATAAAATATACATATTATCCTACGTCTATGAAATTACACGGAAAAGAAACTTTAAGTCGTTCCATAGACGTAGGATAATATGTATATGTATTGCGTTATGCAATTGTCTTTGTATATTTTAAAACTGTCATATTAATAGATTTCAATTTAAATTCACTCGATGTTTATGGGAATTAAAACTTATAAAGTTAAACTACTGCTTTTTTAATAGCAAGATAAAAATTTAAATATTATAAGGGTACAAGTAAATATAAATTTTAAATGTAAATTTAAATCTTAATGTATATAATTAAAGAGAGAGCAAATATATATATATATATACACCAGCTTTGCACATTTTTTTTTCTAGCGAAAACAAAACACAACCAGTATTAAATAATCGTTTGGCAGTCATAAAATGCCGGGTTTCAAGTTTTCACCTCTTTTGCGGGATGGGCTTGTTCTTCAGCTTGAATAATATATGGCGGTATGAAGAAAGGATTTAATTTACATGCTTTCAAGACAATAAAATAGTAATTATATATTCACAAAGATTGATTGCGAAAACGTACTTTTAATCTGGTCACATGATTGATTTAACTTTGTGAAGAACTTCTATTATATTCAGCTTCCCTTACTGACGTTAAGACAACATTCTCTTTCCTGAGGTTAATCTTATATAATACATTGATCAACGTCACGTTACACTCTTAATGCCATTCAAACAGAACGCTGGGATTCGCCAGGCCCGGACTTTCTTTTGTATTTGCATGTCATTCATAGACTTTATTTGAATGTGATTGCAAGTCTTTGTGTCCTCTCTTTCTCTATGGCTTAGACAGTGATTGAGATGGTGGTTTCCTCCGAAGGAATGTATTAACATCTGCTTGCTATGCGAATACCACCTTGGTGTTATAATGCAATTGCTTTTCGGTTCCAAGTATTAAGGTTATTTTTAATTTCATTGATTTTACAGCTAAAGAATTAAGGAAATTCACACTGCTACGTGAATACTCTTTGAGGTTTATAAGTGTAATTTCTCTTTCATTACTATGGAAGGTGTTTTTTATAGATGATCTAATCACGGCAATTTTTTTAAAAACCATAATATTCAATAGGATGTTTGTTTCATTTCATAACATAGCTTTCAGCATTGTCTTACAAGGCAAATTCTTTCTTGTAAGCATTTCCAAGAAAGTCATAAACTTTTCTTCTATGTATGGTATTCCATTAAAACTTGGTGCATCATTGTTCTCCATAAATTCCTATCCTTTGTTACTTTAATAGTATTTGCCTCCTGTCATTCATAGTTTGTATTCTTATATCTATTTACACATTTACGTTATTTACTTCTTTCTTACTTTCAATGTCTTCCGATTGTCATATTCATCTTTCCTTATTATGTGTCCAAGAAGATATATTCTGTTTAAGCACGTTTCCTTTTTGTTTCTATTTTACTTATTTGTTCCTTTCATACTCTATCGATATTCCCATGGAAAATATTCTGACGATCTGCATTCATTATAAGCATATATAAACGCAACATATAATCAAAGAGCCTGCGTAAGAGCGGATGTCAACTAAAATCCAAAGATACATTCAGCATGTCAGTGAGACATCCCCTCCCTCTTATCTGAATTAAGATTTTAAAAATTGAAATTTAACCATGTCAGGTAGAAGTGGTAGGGGAAACGAAAAGAAAAAAGGAAAAAAACAAAAACCGAAAAAAACAAAAACCGAAAAAGAAGAAGAAAAAGAAAAAAGAAAAAACGGAAAAAATGGGGAAGGGGTAAAAAGTAAGCTAAGAGAAGAAAAATTTTTGCCCATAAAAACAAAAGAAAACTGCTACCATCAGTGTTGAAAATCATTGAAAAATTTACCAAAGTGATTTTATTTTAAATAAATAATGACTGGGATAAATTTTATAGAGAAAATTTGGACATACAAATTTAAATATAAATCTTAAATTTTAAATTTTAAATTTTAAATTTTAAATTTAAAATATTAACTTCAAGGGTAGATCTCAAAAGAATCCATTACTACAAGTACACACACACATATACACACACATACACCCACACATACACACACCCACACACACACACACACACACACACACACACACACACACACACACACATATACACACAAATGCACATTCCCTAACATAATTACCTTAAAAAGCTAAAGGATATTCGCAATTCACGAGTTATATATATATATATATAATTGTTTAATTACTTAGTGTTTTGGCCATAATAACATTAGACCAGTACACAGTTGTATTAAAAAGTGTTTAATACAGTTATATTATAGAACGTTTGAATATTCTTTATTTGTAATTGTATTATTACGTGACCTGTTTCTACCAAGTAATGTCTTCAGGCGTTTTGCAAATGTTCAAATTATTTCAAATCGCCTGAAGGCACAACATTTTAGAAACCTAGTTCACGTAATAACTCGTTTGCAAATGAAGAATATATATATATATATATATATATATAATAAAACAAATTTCGATGTTCAAATTCACTGAATAGCCAAATTAGTCATCAGTAACAAATTTATTACAAAAAGCCAAATAACAAAATGAACAAAGATATTTTACAGGCGGAAGTTCAAAAAAAATTTTCATCACGGAAAATTAACAAGGTGGGATTAATAAGAAAGCAGACAGAAATTAATGTCTATTTTTATTTTTAGATTTTTTGAAAACCCCTACTCCTTAACTGAGTCGAGAGTTAAAAGTTGAAATTTAGCCTTGTCTGGTCGAAGAAATGGTCGGGGAAGAATAAAAAGAAAATGGAAGGAAGTAAAAAGGAAGAAAGTAAAAGGAGGAGAATTTTTTTAAAAATGTAATTGAGAAGTTACAATCTACTTTACACCCAAACCTCTGGAAAAGCCCCACTGACACCATCAACTGGTTTAATAACATCAAAAATAAATCGAAATCCACCTTTCTTAAATTTGATATTGTAGATTTCTACTCTTCAATATCCAAGGACATTCTTGAAAGTTGTATTAATTTTGCTAGAAATTATGTTGAAATCTCCGATAGGGATAGTAAGATTATTTTAGCTGCTCGGAAATCGATCATTATCTTTGAAAAATCTACATGAACAAAAGGGCCAAATGATAGTTTTGATGTTTCTATGGGAGCTTATGATTTAGCCCAGGTGGAGGGTCTGGTAGGAATCTATATTTTAGACATATTAAGTAGATTTTTGGACCATAAACAGATAGGTTTATATCGGAATGATGGGTTAATGTTTATCCCCGATTCCAATGGACCCTTTACGAATAGAATTCATAAAAAGATCATGAGATCCCTAAATTTTCTTGGTTTTAAGGTTGAAGTTTTTTCCAATCTTAAAATTGTAAACTACCTAAATATTACCCTTAACCTAACTACCTAGATATTACCCTTAATCAGCCTTATCTCAATGAAAATAGTTTACCCGCTTACATTAATCTCTCATCTAATCATTCCAAAACTATTTTAAAACAGATACCCAATATTGTACATAATAGGATTAACCGTTTATCGTCGAACGCCAAAACTTTCAATGAAAGTAAAGAAATGTACAACAAGACCCTTCTAAAAAGCAGATACAAAAATAAATTAACGTATTTATAACCAACACTTAACCCCGAACCATCTAATACCAAAAATAAAAATAATTGTAGAAAAAGAAAGGTAATATGGTTTAACTCTCCATACTGCAAACTAACCAATATTAATATAGCAAAAATATTTTCTCAGTTTAATAGATAAACATTTCAATAACAACAATCCCCTACGAAAAATTTTCAATAGGAACAGATTAAAAATGAGCTATTCCTAAATATGGACGACATCATTAATTCTCACAATAAGCAGATTCTAAATGATTTATATAATACCGATTCTAGGTCTGGAATTTTTAATGAATGCAACTGTAACTCCGTGAGTATCTGCTCGGTGGAAGGCAAGTGTAAATCCACCCAGGTAATATACGAGGTTCAAATCTCACCATACAACAACAGAAAAAATTACCGGAACTATTTTGGTATATCCGCGGGGGTCTTTAAGCAACGTTATTACAATCATAGGTATTCCTTTTCCAACCCAAATCAGAAATACCAAACAGCCCTTTCACGAAGATTTTGGAAAATGAAGGAAGTAGGGCTAAACCCCATAGTTGGAAACTGATAGGCTCAGCTCGTATCCCTAAGAATTTTCACGATAGATGCAATCTATGTTTACAGGAAAAAATACAAATATTAAAATACTGATTAATTAATTAACTAGTAAATTTAAACGCCACTACCAATGACTGATCCCAGTCTTATAGATTCCTTCTTCCTTTTTCCTATATTAGTATCTACCATTTAACGAGTAAGAATACTTAGACTAATTTTACCCACCATTTTTTTATATTTTTTCCTGCACCTTTATATATATATATATTTTTTTTTTTGGAGGGTGGTTGTAATGATTCTTTTACCAGGGCCCTTACAATAAATGAAATAATTATAATAAAATATAATTAAATTTTTCCTTCCTTTCGTACTAAACCTCATTTAATTAGTTTCTTTTTTCAAATATAATTAGAATCGAATTTAACTCATAAATTGCGAATATCCTTTAGCTTTTTACGTAATTTATGTTCAGGAATGTGTATCTGCGTATATATAAGTGTATGTGTGTAGGCTTTTATAGGTTTGTGATTGGGTGTGTGTTTGTGTATGAGTGTTGTGTGTTTTTTGTATATATATTTACGCATATATATAAGTGTGTACATGTGTATGTATGTATATATATATGTGTGTGTGTGTGTGTGAATGTGTACACTTGTTGAATTGATATACTCCTTAAGTTATAATTTTTAATTTTTTAATTTTTTATATTTTTTTATTTTTTATTAATTTTTGTTAATTTTCTTAATTTTCTTAATTTTTTAATTTTTTAATTTAAATCAAGTTTTATATTTAAACGTAAATTGTTTGTCAAATTTTCTTAAAAAAAGATTTTATATAATATTTATCCCATTTATTTAAACCAAAAAACGCTATGATTTATTTTTCAACACGATTGATATCAACTTTCCTTGTTTCTATGGAAACAGATTATTTTTTCTTTTCTTTTCTTTTCTTTTCTTTTCTTAGCTTACTTCCCTGTTAACCACCCCTTCCTCCCTTTTCCTTTCTTCCTTTTTACTTCCTTCCTTTTTCATTTTATTCTTCCATCTACCATATCTTCGACCAGACAAGGCTAAATTTCAACTTTTAACTCTCAACTCAGTTAAGAAGGAGGGGTTTTCAAAAAAATCTAAAAATAAAAATAGACATAGATTTCTGTCTGCTTTCTTATTAATCCAACTCCTTTAATTTTCCGAGAAGAAAATGTTTTTAACTTCGTCCGGTAAAATATCTTTCTTCATTTTGTTATTTGGCTTAGAAATTTCTCGTAGAAATGGCCATTCATTGAATTTGAACATCGGAATTTGTTTTATTTTATAATTGGCTCTGTAATTTGAATATAAATTGCATTGAGCTCTCCACTTTGATCAGTTTTAACATTAATGTAATTAATATTAATTAAGATCGGTTTTTTGGGGGATTTACCTACCTGCTTATCCGTTTGGATTAAAGTTATATATATATATATATATATATATATATATATACATAAAGAAAAACAAATTCGCTTATGAAATAAACGGAAAACTTGACACATGTCCAGATAAACTTTCGAAAATAACGACGATACTGAAAAAAGAACGATAAAAAGGGCCTGAGCAAGTAACTAAAATTAGATTGCCTAAACCGAGCAAAAACTCTTCACAACGTTAATACTTAATCTTGTAACCTGAGTTTCACACTCACGCGATGTTCAGACGACTTGAACGGGTCGTCCAACATGTCTGATGATTACGTGATTGTGAACTCCCTTTACGACAAGGATCCATACTTTCATAGGATTTAACGTTGTTGAGCGTATATATATATATATATATATATATATATAGAACAATTGAATATCTTTTTATATCTTTTTTTGAATATCTTTTTTTATTTATAGTAATAAGAGCCGAATTAATACTAAATGTTGATTGAGAATTAATTTGATACATTATATTTTATATACTCATTCTTTACCTGACAGGTATATTCTCTTGTTCGAATGCTAATTGCTGTGTAAATAAGTGTCTGAGTATATCTGTCTGTATGTGTGTTTACTTGTGTATATATATATATGTGTGTGTGTGTGTGTGTGTGTGTGTGTGTGTGTGTGTGTGTGTGTGTACATATATGCATGTGTGACAGTTTCTGACTAGAGAAAGCACTATCATTTCGTACTTTTAGCTCCAAAATAATTGCTTGTTATTCAGATTGTAGGCCTAATCTTCTTAAAACTCAGTACATATTTTGAATGGAGACTGATGTATTATCATTTTTGATGTATATTAAACAATACAAATTCCTACAATCATCATTTAATCTATTATAGTCACTATATATATATATATATATATATATATATATATATATATATAAGTAGAGACTACAATAAAATGTGTGTGGGGGGTGCATACTGGGTGAGATAGGTATGTTGTCGCAATTTTATATTTTAATTTTGAACATACGTGATATTTGTGTTTTATTTTTTCACCTGCACAGTATATTAGGGTAAGTTGGGCACCATCGGTGAGACAAAAAACATGACGCTACTCAAGCATGCTGTACGGAGTAACATTCGCACCGAAATCCCTAATGCGATTATTTAAGAATGTTCGGGTGTCAATCTGATGACAGTGCAGAAGATTCAGAAATACTTGGCTGATATATCCAGGCATCATCATAATGTTTGAAGTGATCACAAGTGATGGCGAGGTTATGCCTCAATTCATCTTTCCACAGAGACTCCGACTCAACTCGGAAGCCTACATCAAGTGCCTTGAGAAGGTAGTGCGGCCCTGGTTCAAGAGGGTGGGTGTTGGAAGATCTTATGTCTAGCCACTTGACTTTGCATCATGCCACACAATCAGGAGAATCTAGAAAGGGCAGCCAGACAATTTCAGCGACCACATCACCCTTATATCTGGCCACCAATCTCTCAAGACTGAAGACCTTTGATTATTATATGTGAGACGCAGTTGAGCGTGAGACCAACAAAATTCATTGTGACACCAAAGTTAAACTGAAAGCAAGGGTTGCAGCATTCACGGACTTAAGCAAGATGTCACGATATAAGCGATGCAGAACATTTCAAAGTTGTCTGTAGTCCTTGTTTGGTACAAATGGCAACTTTACTGAATAAAGTTACTCTTTACTATTTGTGAGGCCTTTCATCTGTTAAGATTTCATAGGACTTAGCTTGTTTACGTTATTGTGATTACATGCACACACAAATACATATAAACACGCACGTATATATGTATGTATATAAGCTACCTATTGTTTTGTTAACAATTATAGACAGTTTAGTTTCAAATATGAATACCTTGATAAATCACACGTACGAGTAGGAAGTGAAAGGTTCTCAACCACAGCAACAAAAATGCAATGTTTGGAAGCTTTTAGAATTTTGACGACAGATCTGATTAAGGATCATTCAGCACTTACTACCGATATATATATATATATCAACGGGGTGCTAACTATTCGTATATAGTTAGAAATTTGGTTTGAAATTTGGTGAATTAATAGAGAATGCTTAAGCAAGATAAAGAAAATCTTTTATAGTTATAGACTGAGCACACACACACACACACAAATATATATATATATATGGGCAGTATATTTTTGAAATATAGCATTGATATGTATATATGAATAGTTAGCGTCCCATTGTTATTATATATATATATGAATAGTTATTTCCCCAGTAAAAATAGTTATTTCCCCAGCAAAACAGTTTTCAAGTAATGTTGGGTACCACAACTTACACCACTGAAGATTATCTCGGAAGGTGCTTGAAAGCACTTAGGAACATTGAGAAATGAATTATAAAATCAACTGTCAAAGTTACAGCTCATTTCTTACATCTTTCAGTTATATTTAACGGAAGATTAACAGTGAGCTTGAACGGATTTTATTAAATATATCTAAACACAATGTTTGCAATTTATTTAATCTGACATGTCTAAAAGAACATATGCTCCCTACACACTCACACACGCACACACACACACACACACACACACACACACACACACACACACACACACATATATATATATATATATATATATATATATTTATATATATATATATATATATATATTTATAAAATCGTTAAAAAAGAGTACTGAATTGTTATGTAATATTAGTTCTATTCTGGCATGATATTATAAGATTTTAAATCAGGCATATATATATATATATTCCTAATTTAGAATCTTATAATGTCATGCGAAAATAATAATAACTATTATAACATAATTCAGTACTCTTTTTTTAACGATTTTTCTATTCCTTTATACTCTGTTTGCAACAAACAGAAAATAACTCTCGGTACCTGGAATGCTAGAACCATGAACAACTGTGGAAAACGTCAAGCAGGAGATGTCAAGATTGAATATAAACATTTTAGGCATACGCAAAACGAGATGGCCAAACAACGGAGACTTCATCAGTGACGAGCACAGAATCATATACGCAGGAGTTGAATATAATGGAAAAGGAGTCGGTGTTATACTAGATAAAGACACTAGAAAATGCGTCAAGGAATAAAGAAAAGCTTCTCAGTATATTGCTAATATACGCAGTAACATTACATAGTACAGAAGAAGAAATCGAGTACTTCTACTCCATGATAGATTATGCCAAGGCACAGTGTAAATCACGAAAAATCAGAATTATCATGGGAGATCTGAAGGCCAAAATTTTCCAAGGAAGAGAAAGTGAAACGGTAGTCAACTTCAGACTAGAACACCGCAATAGCCGTGGTGAGAAATGGTTTCAATGATGCACAGCGTATGTACAGATAATAACCAACACCTGGTTCCATGAGTACCCAAGAAGAATATGGACATGGAGAAGAAACTAAGAACCAAATTGACTACAATTCTATCAAGAAGAGATTTAGAAACGCAGTCCTTTACTGCAAAGCCTACTCAAGTGCGACCACCTGCAAGTCATATGCAAACTAAGGTTCAAACTAAGGAGATAAAATAAATCTAACACAACCCTCAGACTGCAGTACAAGAAATTCATGAATGACTCGAACCTGAAGGAAATGTATACGGAGATCGTGAAAACGAAATACGAAATACAAATTGGAAATGGAAGCTAAAAATGAGACGCACTCAGAGCGGCTCTAGTGACATCAGCAAACGACATCATTCCTAAGGAAAAAGCCAGCCAGAAGAAAAACGGATAAATCACCAAAGACACTCTTGGCCTGATGCAAAAAAGACAAAAACGACTTTAAGATATGGAACGAAATATAAGAGACTACACAAGAAAATACGGATCAAATGTAGACAGGCTAAAGAAAGATGGCTTAACGACAAAGCGCCGAGGTAGAGAGACTGAGCACAACAAATAATGGAGAGATTCATAGAAAAACAAAGGAACTAACAGGGCAAAGGACATTTTCAGCAACAGGATGTATAAAGCAAAAGATGGCACAATAATACTAGAAAAAATGCTTCAGACATGGACCGAATACATCAGAGATCTCTTCAACGACAAGAGAGAGCAACCAACAATATACAAAATTACCGATGGATCAGAGATTTTTAAAACCGAAATGGAACCGGCAATGGCAAAATTGAAGTAAAATAAAGTAGCGGATCAGACGGGATTCTTATAGAGATGTTGTCCCAAGAAGCCTTTGGCGTAGAAAAAATAAATAATAAACAATATTTACAACAGCAGCAATATACAGGAGGGCCAAATCAGATCAATATTCATAACACTACTTAAAAAGCTAGATACAAAGAAATGTGAGCTCCATCGAAAAATCAGTTTAATGAGCCACATAACAAAGCTTATTATCCGCATTCTGATAAATAGAGCTTGCAGCAGAATCGGACCAGAGATAGGACAAGAACAATGTGCATTCGTTAAAGATACCGGAACGAAGCATGCGATATTCATGCTCAGAATGCTATCTGAAATAGCAATATAAACGCAGAAGGATCTTTATATGTGCTTTATAAACTACGCAAAGGCGGTCGACAAAGTACGACACAAGGATTTGATAGAGAGGCTCGACAACCTGGACATTTTTGAAAAAGACATTCTAATAATCAAGAATCTATATTGGCCGCAAACTGCTTGCGTACGGATAGGAAGTGAACTCAGCAGGTATGCAAAAATGCAAAGGGGCATAAAACAAGGATATGTATCCTCACCGGCTCTTTTCAAGCTGTATAGCAAAGCAATTATGAGAGAAATAAAAGCCTTGTCAAGATTCAACATTTGGCGGCTACAATGTCAACAAACTCAGATACGCGGATGACACAGTACGAAAAGGCAAATGCAGTTCCTTCTACAGGAGTTAGCGAAAGAAAGTGAAAAGAAAGGATTGAGCATAAACGTCAAGAAAACTAAATGTATGGTCATCAGCTAAAAGAGGGGCCTAATATGACAACTACAAGTCAGAGAAGCTAAAATAAAACAAGTAAATTTCATTCAAATATCTTGGAAGTGTTTTGACAGAGGATGGAAAGTGTGAGACGGAGATCCAAAGAGGCATTTTTCACTACCCCAATAAGTCTTCGGATTTCAGGATCGTACTTTTCATCTTCTGTTAAAACACTTTTCAAATATTGAAATTTTTATATTTGTTTAATTTCCCATCGTGCAGGTTAAGCTCTTTCTTTTGCTAATAACAATGCATTATGTCTTAAAGTAGCATAATTCAGAAGTTGTGGAGAGTTGTAAACGAACTGAAAAGAATTTTCCCATAAAATTACACAGAATAACTCTGATAAAGTAATGTTTCTTCTTTATTAACCAAATTGCTTCACTGCGTTTGCTCATCGATCTCCACATCTTCCTGAATCTTGTGGCTCTAATTAGCGTTTAGCTCGTTGCTATCATTGTTCTCTTTTTTTTCTCCCATTAATTCACGAAAACCTCTTAATTAGGTTTCTCGATATTATAACTATTTTCTTCCCTTCAATAATCATGATGAGTGTAAGAATCTCTAAAAAAATTTCTTCCAGCAATAGCAACAAACTTTTTCTGAATGTAAATGTAAGTCTCTATGTAGTTTCTATTTACCTTAAAATCTTCTTGATGATTACATATTTTTCCTTGGTATTGTAATCATTCGTTTTCGAACCATATCAGTTTTGCTTTTAGTCTCTTCTTCCTTTGAAAAGGTTATCCAGAATTCACTGTAATATAAGAGATTAGACGTCAAATAGCAGTTATGCAATCCGTTATCTGCTTCCAAATTGTCCCATTTCTTAATAATTTACTTAGTTTCGAAAAAGCCTTTCTCGTTATTCCGATTTCTTGTCATATTTTTGGTGTCTGCTACTTACACTCCAGAAAGTTACATTTCCGTACCTGCTTCATCTTAACATCTCCAATACATTTCTAATACCTTGCGTTGTCTGTTTACCGATAACTGTGCAATTGTTCTACGTTAAGTAGTTAGTTTTTTACTCATTGCTTTACTACCTAATATATGAGTTATCGAAGATTGTATAATCCGGAATATTATAATGAGGATACTATTCTCAAAACTAATTAATACGGATAATGCCAGGTTTAAATTTTGAAAAAGCATTTATTCAATAAATAGAAAATTAAAGAAACATTCAGAAATTGAATCAATTAAATATCCAAAGTCTTCACATTTTTGTGGGTTCTGGAAACAAAATCAATTGCCAACATTGAATAGCAAAATAATGTAGTATTTTAGGTTAGCTGAAAGTAGCAGATCTAAACCTGAACGCAGAAGAGAAATATTTAGCTTTTAGCAACGTTTGGAAAGACAGCAATAACGGCATACCACCGGTAGTCAAAACGTATGACAATGGAATAATGGACAACTCAACGTACTGAATGAAATCGGAGACCCATTTTGTTTAGTAAGTGTAGTAAAAGAAAAAAGATAATAAACGTGGAAACATGTCCACGTCTTGACAAGAAACTAAAAGTAACATCTCTAATAAGTATTATATATATGTATGTATGTATATACTTAGCAAATGAAATAGCACAACAAACCAGTAATGTGTGTGTGTGTGTGTGTGTGTGTGTATGTGTGTGTGTGTGTGTGTGTGTGTGTGTTTCCTGTTCCTTCCATTTGGATGTACCACTCAAGATTTTCTAAAGAAAGCCTAATCTACTTTACAAAATTAATCCGAGAAGAACTCATCCCATAAATGGTAAGTATAACTGTTATAAATATCTCCATAAAATTATGACAATTTTACAAAACCCCGATATTTCCTCCAAAATATTTGATAGAAGCAAAAGCATTTTTCACTCATATATCTGATAAGATAGTTTCTAGTAAAAATGTATTAATAACTTTTTGTCGCAATATTTCAGATAATCATTTCAAATTATCATTATTATATTTTTTGCTATTCGAACCAATATACTCATACTGGGTGATATATTCACATTATTTTGGCCGTTATTTTTATTTCGACCTTCTTCAGCTCTCTGTCATTGTTGTACTCAGTAACATTTTACGGAATTTTGAACCGAACAATTGATTCAATCCACGGCGATAGGTTGTTCTTTATTCCTTTTTTCATGAATAGAAGATACCTCCTATCATTTAATACACGACAGTTTTAGTAATGATCGTGGATTTCTAAGAGTGGCTTAGATTTGACACAAAGCTGTGGTACCTTGTGAGGATCGCACTCACTTTTCAGTCATAATTGATCTAATGAGCCAACGGACTTAGTCACATTGTGTCGCTTGTCCATCTTTTCAATCAACCAGGTTATTTTATTTCTTCACCCCAAGCAAGCAGAACTGTCACTAGTGCTTAAGGGGTTACATAAGAGGTGAGGGATGAGAAAGAGTAACAAGTTACGGGTGTGTCAGAGAATGGGTAAGAGAAGGATGAGAACACAAGTGTAAAGTAGAATGGAAAGGAAGGAGGACATGATATAAGATTGTCATGGAAATAATGCGAGTCTAGGGGATAAGACATGGCAATTGCCTTTGTATTTAAATTCTTGGAGATTGTAGCTGTCAAGAAATTAAGTATACGGAAGGAAATTCCATATTCGGGAAGTGCGAGCAAAGAAGCCGAGAAGTAGAAGTTGCGGTTACATTTGATTGGTTTCACCGTAGAGGGGTGGGACCTAGTCGCTAGTCTACAAGAATTTTATTACTTATGTTTAGTAATTGTATGACATCTTTTATGCAATTATCAAGATTTTTCGGTCGTTCTACCCTTCTACCTTAATCAGGTGTATATCGTTCCGTGTAACCTACAGGGAAAGTAAGCCCTTTATTTAATGTACGTATGTAGGTTGTTCTTATTCCACCGCCAATGTTGTAGGGAAATCCCATATAGTTCTTATTTTCAGTAATTTTAGGTTATTTTACGCGCCGTGTTTCAACTTAGTCCAAGTAAACACTGCCCAAAGCTTTATTCAACAAGGCTATTGATAAAAACAACAAAGGTGTGGAGAATAATCCGAATTTAAATAATAACTCCTCGTCCCAGACATTTAGGCAAAAATAATTGGCTGGTCAACAATTTTAAGACGGAGAACAACTGTTATTGTTACATACAAATATATCGTTTTGTAACCTATAACTACATTTATAAGCCTTTTGATCCCTTAAAAAGACTTTATTACAGCTAAAAAGAATGTTTTTTATAATTTCATAGATGCTTGAATAAAAAATATTTAGAAAGAATCTTACCTTAATGAAATAGAAATATTCAAACAACGTTAATAATCTATTTAAATATGATATTTCTATAGTTTCCAGTTTATTCAAAGCAGCAACTGTTGAACATCTTCATAAAACATTACATGATATTTAAAGGCTATTTAGTACAAATTTTACTTGTGAAAGGGAGAGAATTCATATAATAAAAACCACAATGAATATTAACATAATGGATGAAAAAATCGGTGGCATGAATTTCAAAATTCATTTAAAATCTTGTGATTTAAAAATTATTACCAAAATCATATAAGTATTCATACTTGTTAAAATGTGAAAGTTAAATATAAAGCTTGCATAGTTCTCTGATTTCTTACCTACACATACTTCACACCAGACATAATGAAAGAAACATAGGAAAACGAATGATCACGCTGATGCGTATAAAAAAAGAAACGTTTTGTTCAATATTTCCAAATTTCAAATTGGAATTAATTCATATGTCTTGTGCTTTTCCTTGGTAACCTAGTACAATCATATAGACAGGTAGAATTTTTCAGCAAGAAATTAGAAAAAAGAAATTAGAAATTGAAAAACATTGTTTCTTAGAGCTCCAAAAAGGTATAAAAAGACAATTAATTCATATCTTAGTTGTTAGTTTCACCGATGACGAATATACGTCATTCGTATTTCTGACTGTTTTCTGTAAAGTAATACAATGTCTTTAAACGTATAATCAACTATTTTCCGCACATAGGAAATATACATTACAAAATTACATGAATCTATTAATTTTGATTAGTTTTGACATGTAATTTCTTACACTTTGAACATTTGCATACACTGTACAATAAAAGAACATCTTGTTTTCTAATTTTAGTTGTACATATAGCTGCCTATGATTTATAAGCCCAACAATAACATTTTCAATTAGAACATATTTAACATTAATTTGCACGCCTAACTCTAGTAGAAATGTGTTTATTTTATATGGAATAATATATTCTTATATATTTAATTTGGTATTTCATATAGTTCGTTTCTCATATACTTTGCGTGTGAAGTTTCTTTTACGTGTTCTTTTCCTTCAGGATGTGGGCAACCATTGCTTTCTTTAACTTCATATTAATATACTTTATTAGCCTCATGTTGTTATCCGTAAAGCAATAGCATAGTGCTTGCATACAGTGCTGAAGGTTGAGGGTTCGATCCCCAGCCGGTTCATACCAAAGACTTTAAAAATAGTATTCCATCACTTAGCAACAAAGAGAAGAATCGAGGGTAGGTTGAGAAATCCAGGGATAGGAGTCGCATCCATCTACTGCAATGTAGCAGCAAAAGAAAAGGGAGCGAATAACGAACTTATAGCTTCAAGCAATGTCCTTCCATATATTCTGCTCGTTGTTCCGCCATCCATTTACACAAGCTCTTTTGTTACTCACTGTTTATATCTGGCCTTCTTGACTTTAATATGTCCAACGGATATAAAATTCTTCAAACCACCTTTCATCTCTTTATGATTCTTACTGTAAGTGTCCTTTTAGTTTTCATTTTCTAATTGCTTAGTTGCCTCACCAATAGCATTCTCAGCATCCTTCTGTAGAATCACATCTCTGTTGCAAAAAGTCATTTTTTATCTCCGAATAAATTGTGCATAATTCTTTGCAGATATAGGATACCGATATTCTTTTCTTTGTTTCTAACAAAATTTTCTTGTTTATTAATGTTTTGCTTAGCTTTTGGAAAACATTTTCGCTGTTTGTATACCTCTTCGTATTTCTGCGTCACATTTTTTACCGTCTGTTATATATTTCTATAGTTACTTTATTTTATTTCTCCTCTAATTTAAAAGTAGCATCTTGGGCTGTCCCCGTTGCTAACGATCCTATATATATAATATATTCTTTTACGGCGAATAATTATTTTAGACCGTTGAAGACTACGGAATTAGAAATACGCGTGTCTATTCTGCACAAGGCTTAACATGTTAAGAAGGTAAACTTTTCGGACCTCACATTTGTTCCTTTTTTATTAGTAATGTCATTACACTATTAATGACTATGATCTGATTACTGATCAAATAATTTAGAAAGAAGATGCTATATGTATGATATGCAAAAAGAAAGGCTCGACGTCACAAAATAACATAGGTACCCAAGAAAAACCGAATGCTATACTAGCAAAAATATCTTGCTAAACAAGAAACCCTATATAATTAGTCTTAACTAACCAAGACACAGGTGTACACATTCTGCAGGTGTAAAAACTCATAAATATCGAACACGCTTATGCCTTCTTTTCCATTATTTGCTAATTACCATCTAGACCGAATCTTTTTTTGGTAAGAATACACGTTTAGATTTTTTTACAGTCTGCGTTAGAGACAAACATTACTTGACACTGCAATATATCGCAAAACAAGTAAGTTTCTTTTTTTTTCGAAAATAATTTACTCTGGACATTGTTTTTATAACTGTACATGTCTACTGACAGATCTATGCCAAAGAATAAAGACGTTAACTCAAGCTAATTACCTTTCGTTTTCTAGAACATTTATGCAGGTGTCGAATGTCGACAACCAAATATAAGGGAAAAGAAGAAAGCAATAACTCTAATGTCTGACATTCATTGTAAGACAGAGCAGTCGTTCCTAGAATGGGGGTATCGTGGTTAGCTCTCAGGGGCAAGGTGCGTGGGATAATCTTAGTAAGTGAACTCTCAAAACGATAGGGAACGGCATCAAGCTGGTATATCGGGAATCATTTTGACCAACTAGTTATTAATGCTTCAATGCAAGATGATGTTCTGTTGATAGACAAGAATGCATTTCGGAATGTTCTAGAAATATGAAAAAATTCTTCGTATATCGTATTTGCATATAAGTAAAGACTAATTTCTGCGGTTTTATTGAATATCAACCAAAAATAAGAGTGTCGTGACCAAATTATTAAGCTAGATTTAGTATTTAAATAAATGTATTACTTATTTGATACGAGTTGAATTAATAATATAAATGATATTTGATTATAAGAATTTTTGAGTCGTAATTCTGTCTTCCGTTATCTAAGAGATAAATTTTATAAAATTTATTTTAAATCCTATATTTTTTTATTCCCTTTAAAATAATTATACCTTTTTAAGTAAAGGCCTTTTTCTAATACTTCAACGTTTTTGGGAAGTTAGGTTTTTGAATATGTCCAGCGTCTGTAATATATAATTTTTTTCTTTCTTTTCTTTTTTCCCTCCCTTCCTTTATCTCTCTTATCTCCCACCTTTTTCCGTTTTGCTTAACCTTATATCAATTCAACACGCCGTCCGTTCTTTTTAAGTTGCAATTCTCTTTCCTTTTAAACGAACCCAGACGATGCCAATTATTCTTTTCTTGTTTATTTGATTTTATTTTGTTTTATCTTTTTTTTTCTTTTTTTAATTTTTTTGCAAATCTATTTAAAAAGGAAAATTAGACTGATTTTTCTCCAGTTTCTGAAATGATTTTTTTGTTGCTGAGGTGATGTGTTATCCCCCGTGGGGATTTTCATATCGAAATGGTCATTCAACATCCTTGAATTAATCCTATTTTAATTTAATATATATATATATATATATATATATATATATATATATATAGTATATGCAGGCAGCAGATAATTTTCAAAACATATACTGTTTAAAATAATAGACAATCTATTATGTTTAATCATGAGCCGTTCTAAACATTGTATTTTGGTTTTAATTGCAGATGAAAATAAAGACAAAAATTCTTCAATATTTTTTTTAAGTTGGTTCTAAGCTTTCAGCTCACATGAGCCATCTCCGGAGAGGTTAAAAAGACGTTAACACAAAAACATCCACCATCAGCGTTAAAAAATAATTATCCAAATGTTGGAGAATTTTTGTCGTTATTTTCATCTGAAATTAAAGCCAAAATACGATGTTTATAATGGCTCATGATTAAACATAATAGACATTCATTGTCTCTTATGTTTAACAGTATATGTTTAGAATCTATATCTATATCTATATCTATATCTATATATATATATATATATATATATATATATATATACTTCATTTTTAAACAAGTTATTACGTGACTTAGATTTCTACCATGTGATGTCTTCAGGCGATTTGTAAAAACTGATTTTTAAGAACGCTCACGAAACGGGGATTTTTTAGCGCGTTATTTTCCAAATTAGAAGTTATAACATTATCATTCATGATTGTATGACCCTATTAGGTACTTTATGACATGGTTACACTTAGTCATAATTTCTGTTTTTTATTCAGTAATTCATTTTTTGTTCGAGAATGACATAATAACTAACTTTTCTTCCTGGCAGAGATTACATATTTTGAAACCCTTTTGGCAGTTTTCAGTTTACTTTTACAATGGAAAATGACCCAGACATGACGTGAAGTAGATTGAAAAGCTAAGCCTTCTACACACACACATATACACACACACACTATATATATATTTTCCGCAACCTAAGTTTCAACCTTTCGGTAATTTCAGGCGATTTATAATAACTGATTTTCCAACGTTTTTCAAATGTACAACCGAAAATTTTCAAAATTATGTTAGAGTTACTTATCCAGGTTTGGTCAATTCCAGATGGATTCATAAATTACATTGGAACATTACTTCTGATCTTTCATTTAGCAGTTTTTTTTTTGTTTTGTTGTTTCCAGAACAAAAAAACTACTGAAAATACAAACCCGGATGAAAGTGTTTTAAGCTACTGAAGTAACTCCTCCCTATTTTTGAAAATGTTCGGTCGTGTAAAAATTGCAGTCGCACGTTTGTAAAAATGTTATACGTTTAAAAAACGTTAGAAAATCAGTCATTATAAATAGCCTGAAGATATATATAAAGAAAGAGAGAGTCATATGCAGATTTGTTTCGCAACTATTCAGTACGGTTAGACATCGGATTGCATCTAGACAGGATTGAAACCTGACCGAATTCACAACTGTCGGCGATTCTACCTCTAATCTACGGGCGCTCGATAGTGCGAGTCGCACTTTAGAGTGTCATATACAATGTATACACACGCCAGTCGCCGAGAGTGTTAAAATTCATTACCGAATGAATGATGCGTAGATGCATCAGTAACTACTGTTTTTTCAAAGTCTACCATTCCTCCATACGGCTCAATCGGGGTGTGAGAGCGTAGTCATCAGATCTGTTTCGCTGTATCACATTACGGTTAGATATCCGACTGCTTCTAACCAGGACTGAACCCGACCGAATAGCAACCTCTGAGCTATGGGCGCCCGGTAGACAAAGGAGGACTTTAGCGTGTTATCTATAATTTAAACACACGCCAGCTACAACACAGTAAACACATTAGCTGCTTACTATAAAATGACTGATTGAAATTTAATATAAAAATGCTTCACTAATTAAAAGAGAAAAAAACTTATTATGATGAAAATGTTTAGAAAGTTATTTAATCCCTGGTTCATCGACAGTAAATCTGCGTCCAAGTTCTTACAAAGTTTTACCATTCTTAGCAGATTTTCTTCTATCGTAATATTGGATATTAAGTAACAAAGGTGATAGAAAAAATAATCTAAATTAAACTGGCTAGATTATACATCGAAAACACATCAAAAAATAAAATTCTAAAAACAAAATTCCCAGCGTCTCTCCTTCGTGTGCATGTGTCGTCACATCAATGTAAACGAACCTAGTTCAACAAATTCCTAAAGGATACAACGCGTCATACGAAATTTTTTTTGCAGCTTCTCCATAGAAATTTCCTCTAAAACTGTTCTTGATATATTCAAATTCATATATCGTTATCCAATACACACACACACACACACACACACACACACACACACACACGCACAACACGCACACACACGCACGCACACACACGCACACACACACACACACATATATATATATATATACATGTGTGTGTGTGAATATTTCACACACACATATATATATATACTTTGTGAATTTATATTTCGTAAATTCACAAAACATAGCAATATATATATATATATATATATATATATATATGGGTGTGTGTGTATGTGTGTGTGTGTGTGTGTATATATATATATATATATATATATATATATATATATGCTATGTTTTGTAAAGTTTATATCGATGTTGCAACTGAGAAAAGTTAATTAGAATGTAAAATCAGGAAAATTGTCAAATGTTTATTTTGCCTGTAAGTAATATGAAATTAAATTGCGAATTTTTTCCTATAAATCTGGTTATATGCACTATAAGGTAAAAAATATTCCTTGTAGAATTCTATCATCTACGTGAGGTTCCGGAAATATTCTCAATCAGGCCAAGAATGGAAAGGCCAATATAAATGTAATGTACATCTTATTCAAAATATACATCTTACAATATGGTTTCTCAAGTTTCTATAAAATTTTCAAAGAAATTTTGATATTTTATTATTTAAATACTGCTGTGCTGTTTCTATCACATCTTACTCATTGGAAATTGTTAAAATTTTAAAATTCTTTTTAAGGTTTTGTAACAAGAAATACTCTTACTGAAAAACATATAATTCGAATGGATGGTTTATGGATTCAAACCTCAAACGCATTACCTTGCTAGCTCTGTAAGCTAGTTTTAATTATTATTATTTCCCAGCCCCAATCAAGACTATAAAGTTATTCGGTTTACTGATTATGTTGGAATATTGGAAGAAAAACAGTCTTATTAAAGAGCGAAAAATAAAAGAACATGAAATAAGAAAAAAGAAGATAACGATTGAACTTAGATTTAAAATCCTATACAAATAAAAATGCCTCTCTCCAGATTCCCTTGCCATTTTCTTCTTCTCATTTAATCGGCAGACAAAAATAGAACGCCATTCTTAATTAACTGTTTGACCGTTCTGTAATCAGACGTCAAACAGTAACGGTTCTTATCACAATGAAAAAACATGGCAATGAAATAATCGAATGACTTTTGGATCTTGAATCTCTTAAATCATTGGATCATAAAGGCCTATCTATTTTTCATTGACAGTTAAAATTCGATCCGAATAGCTATTCTGGTCGACATTCAGACATTTTCCTACCCACTTGCATAACATTTTCTACATACTCAATTGGTTACTCGTTCACGAACCAACCTTTTTGGGAAAGATATTAGAATAATCAAGAACCTGTACTGGCAGCAAACGGCCTGCACACGAACAGGAAATGGGTTCAGCAGATATACAAAGATAGAAAGGATGTGTCTCCTCACAAGATCTATTCAAATTATACAGCGAGGCAATTCTGAAAGAATTAGAAGTCTTGCCAGGATTCGTCACGGGACACGATTTAGACAATATTAGAAACGCAAATGATACAATGTTTATAGCAGACAGGGAAAGGAAACTAGAGAACCTCCTACAGAATGTAGCTAGAGAAATTACAAGAAAATTAAATGCTTGGTCATCAGTAAAATATTGGAGCACAAAAATGCCAACTACAGGTCGGGGATACAAAAGAAAGCAGTACAGAAATTAAATACGTAGGAAGTCTTGTAACTGAGGACAGAAAGTGTGAAGCTGAGATCTGAAGGCGTATTCTCTTGGCCAATGATGCATTGCATGAGCTGGGCAGAGTGTTGAGAGACAAGCGGGCGTCGTTGAAAACATAGAATAGAGTAATGGGTTGTTATGTGATGTCTGTCCTTCAATATGGCAGTCAATGCTGAGCAGTCTCATCAAAGATTAAGGAAAAACTTGAAGCAGCCAAAATGTGGTTCTACAGAAGGATTCTGAGGATATGAAGGACAGAACATGTGAGCAACGACGAGGTTATGGAGAAGATAGAAACAAAACACTGATACTTAACATCAGTAAAAGACAGCTGCAGTTTCTGGGACATGTAATGAGGAAGGAGGGCTTGGAGAATCTGACACCCATACGACAGATAGTGGAGACAGGCGAAAGCAATCCATGACATACTTGACAAGCTTGAGAAAATGGATCTCAATTAGGGTTTGGGAGGGGTAACAAGAGAAAGGGCGTTAAGAGCTAGAAGGGATAGGGAGATATGGAAGAACATACGCCCTGAAAAGACACAGTACATAGAAGCGGATACTCCAACATTACAATAGTCTAGTGGATCAAAATCATAATTCGTGAATTTTGTGACATAGTAATTATGAGTTCAATCTCTGGATTCAGAAATCAAAGCCAAACTCAATGTAAACCGGGCGAGAAATAACAGAACTGTACTAAAAATGGCAAGATATTACTGGAAGTGTACAGTGGAAATAGAACTATCTATCCTTGTATATTAATGAAGAGTTAAATTCGAAATTCTATAGAGGTTAACTCGAACAGCAGAAACCTGATGAAAATAGGAAGTGCGACTATCGACTATTAGCAACACAGGTGACCACGTTAGTCGAATACTTAACATTTTGTAAATTCCCACAGAAATCATCATTGAAATGCTGATTTTGAGACTCACTTATATTTTTAATTCTAACTTTAATGCTTAGATTTTTATGGATGTATCTAGAGATATAAGAGGTTTTTTGCTTTTGTTTTTTTTTTCTAAACATAGTACATTCTGACCATGTTTATAGCTGATGTTATTGAGCGTCGGCTTTTACTTTCCTTCGATTAATTTTAGCCATTTTCTAAATGTGAATGAGTCTACTGTATTGTTATTTTCTACGTGTATGTTACGTGGACTACTGTAGGCTTCCGTATGTGTTCAAAAATAATAAAAAATAATTTATAATGCGAAAAAGAATAACCGTAAGATAAGCATACGAACACGAGAAAAAAATTAAACGCTGTATATTAGCAGAAGTCTTCAATGAAACGTGTATAAAAGTGGGATTGCTGTTTTACTATAGTTTATAATTATTAACAATAAATAAACAAAAAGTCTGATCTCTGATTACCGACTAAAGATTTTGCAAAGTTATCACCCTTTATGCAATAATAATATTATTATTGAAAGACTGTAAATATATAAATGTCTATTAAATACGTTAACAAAATATTCAAAATTAGACTTGTGCGTTGTGGTACAGTGGATATCGGCTTGGAACGAGAAACCGGGGAGCCGTGTTCGAATTCCAGTTGAATCCATTGTATTCATTTACGCGCAAATACCCTTGGGAAAGGTATTAATACGTCTCTTCCTTCCAGTTATGGGTTAAATAGCAGGACGGGTTGGGTTCTATAGCCTTGGTCGGCAACCAGTCTACCGAAGAAAGCAATGGCAACCTGCTGCGGGATAATCTTCTGCCTAGTCAGTTATGTCTCTTTCGAGACATGATCGCCCAAGCGTGTATCACGTATGGCACTTAACTGACTACAATGATAACAGATAATGCAATGATAACATTACTATACCGGAAAAACTATATATTAGATATTTTAAATGAACATATACCATAAAATTTAAAGATGACCCCTGATCTACTTAATTAAATATATGCATATTTAATGTTATTTATTGTGTTTACAAAAGTTGAAAACACTCTATTTTAAATAAAATAATGCTGCTGAATGCTAATGATGGAGTATCATATATGATGGGTATCATATTGCTTATCATTCAAACTTTCACTCCTTACAACTTGTCCTTAGGAAATCAATTCGTCTTTCCTCGATCTATCAGGGCAGAACGGTTTTGTTAGTTATCTGAGGAGATTAAATCAGAATAGAAAAAGTAAAAGAATAAAAAACAGTCAACGACCAGCAATTACCAATTACCGTAACTGGACTGAAAATATGGATGATATCGAAGTAATATATATATATATATATATATATATATATATATATATATATATACTCAATCACACACACACACACACACGAACACGCACACACACATATATATGTGTGTGTGTGCGTATGTGTGTGTGTGGTCGGGTGGGTGTAATTTTCTATAATAAAATATATATTATTTTCTGTACCATCCATATTTCTAACACTTTTACAGATCTATTCTGATGGATTACAGGACTCATGACACACACAAACACGCAAACACACAGAAGCCCACACACACACACACACACACACACACACACACACACATATATATATATATATATATATATATATATATATATATAGCGTGCAATATGTGAATTATTGCCATTATATCATTTTTAATTTCGTGCATGCACATTTCATTAGTTTATCGACTACCCACTGTCCACTCAGTTGAGAACCGTCTATCACAAAAAAGGCACCATGATGCAATACACTCCGCCAGAAATTTAGAAACAACATGCTCTACTGCTTAAAATTCGCGCCGGAAGCTCCAATATGAACATGTCAGAGTGTGTAGGTGTCAATCTCATAACACTGCAGAGGATTCTGTCTAATTTGGATAAGTCTAATGCTGAACGCAGCAAACCTTACATCTAGCTAGCTAACTCCCAGACTGAAACATTTTCCAATATTTTGTGTAAAAAGCAGTTTATCGAAAGAGTAAAGCGCCTTCTAACTTCAAAGATGAACTGAAAGTAAGGATTATGGAAGCATTTAAGACGTAAGTAAAGTAACCGTGCAGAAAAGATGCAGGAGATTCCAAAGTCGTCTGGAGGCTGTAGTTAAAACCAATGGCGATTTTATAAAATAAATTTACTCTTTATTATTTCAAAATATTCTTCTGTAATTTTCGTAGAAAATGAAAATGTCAGTCTTTTCTTCATTTTACCTAATTTAGATGAAAATTTATCTATACCGCCCATCAGGTATATATATATATATATATATATATATATATATATATATATATATCACATAAATATATATATATATATATATATATATATATATTTATGCGATGAGTCCTGGTATCCATTAGTTGTATCCTAAGTAAGATAGTCTGATTGAACCCAACCCTCTAGAGACTGGCTTGAGTTCGATTATCAAATCTATAGGGCTTCGTCAGTCCTGCAATTTACCCAAACGAAAAGAGATTCGATATTTGTGCGTTAATGAATTTAACGAGAACCGCTGGAAATCGAACGCGGCCATCTGATTTCTCATTCCGAGCCGCTATCCATTACATCACCGCGCATTAGACTAACGAAAGATTCCCTCTAAAGGGTTAAAAGAATGTATTTTTGTTAGAAAGGCAAACTAAACTTTTAAGTATTGTCAACCTTTCTATATGTTAGGGAATACTGGAAAATTTTCTCACAGGTGAAAAGGCGATTATAGGTCACAGAGATATGGTTCTATAAAAGGATATCGAGAATACCAAAGATGGGATATATGAGCAGCGAAGAAGTTTTAAGGAAAATAAAAACAAAAGGTACACTTCTACTTAGTATCAGAAAAGAACAAGTTAAACACCCCGAAAACATCATAAGGAAAATGGGCTTGGAAATTTTGAAAACATAGTAAACTTTAGAAAAGCAGAGGGAAACATTGCTAAGAAACAGAAACTAAAAAACAAATATTGCTAAGAACTACAAAGAATATAAAGTTGTGGCGATTCTTGATCACACATATTCTAAATGGATACGAGATATAAAAGTATTATCGTCACTAGCTAGAGTTATATATTTGTATTTTTATTTGTATTTTACTTTTGCAAATCATTTGAAGTCTCAGAAACATGGAATGTTTTTTTGCCATACCAAGAAATATCAAACGTGGTGGCATTATTATTTCAATCTTTCATTCATCCATTTTCAATTTTCCAGACAGTAAGATAAAATTCCTTTTCAAAGTACCAGAACCTTCTTTTTTATAATTATCTCGCCCCAAGTAAAGCAGGACCAACATTTTTGTGAAGGAGGTTACAGTGAAAGAAACAAACAAGGCACAGGGGATGTCGATGAAAGGATAAGAGAAGGATGGAAATCAATGAGGTAGAAGATAACAATTTACGTTTCACTTATACTTCTGGAGATTGTAACTATCAGGGAAGCAAGCAAATGGAAGAGTTCCACAAACAGGAAGTGGGAGAAAAAAAACTGTTAGAGTAGAAGAAGCTGTTATATTTAAATATTTCGACGGTAAAAGAATGGAAGCTTGATACCAGTCCAGTGGCCAGTGTAAAGTCATGTGGTTGAAGAACCAAGGAAAAATCTCGTTAGAGTAGTTGCCATGAAAATACTTGTAGAAAAGACTTCTAATGTGTATAATTTAATTCTAAACATTCTCTCAAAATGACTGTACGGTTTAAAAATAAAAAATAAAAACAGAATGAAAAATTAAAAAAGTTACTTTTTTAATTACTGTGATGGATAATTAAAAATCTCTCTAAGCAAAGAATATAGCAGCTCTATTGAAATGGCCACGTGCCTTTAAAAATAATAATTGAGAATAACAAATAACTTGTATTACTTTACAAGTTTTCCTCGGTTTTAATTCTTTTTCTGAAACAGTGCCATTAATCTTTTTTGATATTGTTTTCTTCGTTTAAATATCTGTAAACAAAAATCGAGCCACAATCAATATTAACCATGGTAACGACGTTAACGAAAACGACTGCCACCATCAATATGAAAAGAATAAAGAAAATTAAAATGCTGACAAAATTGATGGTTTTGACAAGGAAGGAAAGAAGGAAAAAAGAAACAAAGGAAAAGGGAAGTAAGAATAGAAAGAAATTAAGATGTCACTAGAGATGATGGTGGCTGTGTTGATGACGAAGCAACCATGGTAATAATACTGACCACATTGACGGATAAAGATTCTCAGGTGTATCTTTTCAATTTAGGAAGATACTATAAAGTAATACGTTTATTACTTTAATAATATAGAAGGGAATATGACAAAAGCAACCGAAAGTGAATAAATTAACTCGGATAATGACAGCGTTATTTATAAATGGCCAGTGATAATAATAGGGTGGACGTATGTATTAGGCTTGCAGTCAGCGCATTCAGTCTTCATGTAGTCTACTGTAAAATACTCCAAAATAACTAATAATTATTGAGTTCTCACATATGAACAATGGTGAAGATTTTTTATGCTTATAAGCATAATAATAACTTTTTTTTTCGAATTTGTTAAAGATCATTTTACAATGCAAAAAAATGTTATTAAATAAAAGAATGAGTTATGCATGTGATTATATGAAAGATAAATGAGTTCAGTTTCTGTTCTTGTTCATTAGATAGTCTTTTTTTTCTTTCTGTATCGTGTTTATTCATTTGCACATAATAGGTCAATTATTGGGCCTTTTGTACAGTAAATTAATTTAATCATACCAGAAGCAAAGTATTAGAAAATATGTTTTTAACATACGAAATCAAAGGTTTTAATTATAAGTTAATGAATAGAAAGATTACAGGTCATTATGATAATATTAAATTGTTATGATTTCTTTAAAAAATGTCCACATAATTAATTTTTATCAGCAATCTTTTAGATTCTACTGTTGATAAGTAAACAAACTTAATTTGATAAACGGTGATTTTCTAATCGCAGCTAAGATGTAGCACAAGATCAAACGTATGGGGTACTCAGTGAGGATTGAACCCACAACTCAATTGATTTTACCAAGACAAGATTAGTAACCATTAGACCATCTTAAATCTGATATATGACTACGCCTGATGATATTTGAAAAGATATCATTCGCGAATTATAAATAGAGTCTGATTTCACATGCTGATTGTGTTCAAATGTACCGAAAGAATTAACATACCAGCATTCACTCTGACACACGAGATGTAACGTCAAATGGCAGCGACTCGAATATAGTCAGCTTCTTGAAAGCAACTAGGTGACCTAGAAAAATATTGGTGGTTGTGCTCATACCATGTCGAACTACCCACAGTGATTTGTGCTTGTCAAAGCGTTTTCTCGCTGCGACGGCATTTCTCACTGTCAGTCTCTGTTTTCGGGCAGAGGGCGCTCTCTGCTTTCGAGCAGAGAGCACAAACCCAGTCGTGGTTCCGCCGAAGGGTAGAACCACGACTCGGTAAAAATAGACAGACATTTTTTTGGCCCGGCTATATGTCCGGGAATACCCACTTTAAAATGACCATGTGTCACATCCGGCCTTGCGTGGGAAGGCTAGTAAATACAGTGATTTACACTAATTTTACTTCGTCTATGGTATTAGTTAGGGTTGTGAATCATACCATACCTCCGTACATTTTCATGCAGGTAGAGATGTGGATATATGCGTACTAGCATGACTCCAGCGTATATTTTTTTGTTTTTTGTTCATGCAAGTCACTACATGTGGATATACCAGCATGTCTCTCTTCCATTAAGAAAATTAACGATCCCAGAAAGGGCCTTCAGAGAACTTTCCCCGATCATTTTCCTCTCGATATCTGGTCTTCTGACACTAGATTTGGATTTCTGAAACAATTGCATTTATTGCGTAGTCGAGAGAGAATCAGAGACTCAATCATATCAAAGAGACGTTTAAGGCCGTTGTCGTATATGTGATGACAAGCATAGAGTCTCTTCAGAGAACGCGTCTTCGAAGCTGAACATTTTTACTGAATAACATTTTTCCCTTTCTCACTTGATCATTTGTAAAATTTCTTTGGAAATATATGATTTTTTTTATCGAATATCATTGTTTTGCTGTTCTCACTAACCCAGTACACCCCAAATATAAGAAAATATCCAGGAAATTATGAGAATTGTTTTAACACACTAATTTCCTCGACTTTCAAACAATTTTTGAAAACGAAAAGTACTTTCACCTCTTCTTTAAATAACTATATTGATGCTTGTCCGGTCGGATATAATCACCTTTTTTATTCAAACTAGAATTAGTCTAGACCAAATTATGTAAATGACCGATCTGATATGACCCCAGAAAAAAAAGAAAGAGTTATCAGTTCAGGAGACATACCCGTTTTAGTTTTAATTGAAATACATTTTCCGTTCCATTTTCCTGGAAATTTCTTATCTAAAATGTCTTCGTACGAAATATAACATATCCCCGTTTTGTGGAAGTTACTTCTGAATTCTTTCTAACAAGGTAAGATTATCTAATAGATAAAAATATAATCTAATAGATAAAAGAATTGTGGAATGTAATACTATACTGTGCCTGTTACTCTATTAACAAAAATTTATCGCAATCAATCTTTCAATAAATTGAAAGTGAAATAGTGAAATTTTTTTCTCTTGTTTAGTTCATTAATAGAGCAGTATCATGTAATGTGTTTATGAGTACAGAGTGGAAATTTAGTTTCAACACTATAAAGAAAATAAAAGAATAATATATCGCCATTGACTCAACCAAAGACAATACCTTTTGCACTGATTTGCATTGTCGACCTACACTTCTGAAACAAGACCTATTTATAGTGATTAAAATGACACATTTCTTAAATTGAATCATTTGTATCATTTGTTAATTTTCTGATGGACTGAGATGGGTTCCTCATAAAAAGTCCACATACCATTACAAATGTTCCCGCCTCAATTTTCCTTTTGAGAAGACCATTATTGCTTCTTCGTGAATATATATGGATGATGCGGGATTTCTTAAGACACGGAGCATTTAAAAATAGTCAAATAAAATGATAGACCTCCGCACTCTGCTCAATTTTTTTCACGTTCCATCTCATTTCAGGATATGCGGAATAATATTGCTTTTTGTTGTTGTTGTTGTTGTTGTTATAATCATAACGCCCCAACCAAGACATTTTACTGCCACTGTTTTGCAGGGGGTTACAGAGGAAGAACGTTATGAGAAAGAGTGACAGGTTATAGGGGGGTGTCAGGAAGTAGGTAAGGAAAGGATGAGAAAACTGATGAGAGTGGAGTGGACGAAGAAAGAAGCATGAGAGAGATTATGCAGGTTAGTGAGATAGGAGATGTCTATTGACTTTACATTTAAATTATTGGGGATTGTAGCTGTCGGGAAAGCAAGTAAATGGAAGGGAATTTCACAGGCGGGAATGCGAGAAAAGAAGCTGATGGTGTAGATTTGTGTTTACATTTTATTAGTTTCACAGTAAAAGGGTGGGACCTACTTGTTAATCTTGTTGCTCGAGTAAATTCATATATAGAGGTACCAGTGAGCTAAGTTCATCGGAGCAGAAACCGTGAAAGTATTTGTAGAACCGACACAGGGAAGCCACATTGCGCCGGTGAGAACGCGACTGTAATTGGGCTGCCAAGTCGGGATCGATCACATTACAGATTCTCCGATGGATTTTGTCAAGGACACCTAGAAGGATAGAAGCAGCACCTGACCAGATATGGCAAGAGTATTCAATGCACGGGTGGATGGTAGATTTATATATGTGCAGTATTGTTTCAGACGGGAAAAACTTCCTGGCCCTACAAAGAGAACCGATTTTCTTAGCAGCGGATTTGGCTATGGATTCTATATAGTCATATCACTTGAGGTCTGTTGTGAAAGTTAAGCCGAGGAGGCGCAGTGTCTTGCTTTCAGAGAGACTAGCCTGATCCATGCTAATGGGATGGGGAGGATTGATTGTCTGTGATGGTTAATAGATAGCAGCTTCGTTTTAGAAGCATTAAACTTCACGAAATGTCCCTTGAAAGCTTCCTTTCTTTTATTGTTTGAATGAATATTTGATCATTCACTTATACTCTTTTTGTTTTTGTGATAATTTTCCAGTTTACATTAACTCGGGCTTCATAAGTAGGTTGTTCTTTTTCGATTTCACTTACTTCTCTTGTCAAGGTATTTTAAAGATAAAAATCTAAATCATAAAATTATCTGATACTATTAGTATCTCTAGTTCAACCGAACCAGATGCAACTATAAAGTTGCATCTGGTTCGGTTGCGTTGTTCATCTTCATATTTCACCGTGCTGAGCTAACCTCAATTTTTATTATTACAGGTATGCCCACGATTTAATTTATAGTTGCTATATTTCTTTGTTTTCATCGATAGGCTCTATATATCGCCTTTTCATGTTCTATTATGATTCTTATTTTTTAGATTTCATGTATACAGCAATCAGAAAAAAATTATCATACTATTGTAATGATCATTCTTGGGTATCCCTGCTACATCTGTGCTCTCTCGTTTTTCGATCTTGTCATTGAGCGATTCCCCTTTTGCTTGGACTTATTTTTGATGTTTTAGTTAAAAGTAGTATTATTTTTCGCGTTTGATGTTTTAATTTACCCTAGTGGTTATGCAGAAAGTATACGCCGAAGCGTGAGTTTGAACACTGATCGTCAATAAAAGAATCATACAAGAAAAATGGATTATTCCGCAGTACCTGACTCGTACAAAGCTGTATTAAAATATAATTTAATTTATAATTCAGTATATATATATATATATATATATATATATATATATATATATGTGTGTGTGTGTGTGTGTGTGTATATATATATATATATATATATATATATATATATATATATATACTTGATTAGTGGAATCTTTTGCATTTTATCAAATCACCTACTTTCTAATTGTAAGTTTGTCAGTTTGTTGTTTCCTTCTTATTTACCAATCTCTCAATGTATGATGTTACTATACCAATAAATAATTTCTTTCTTTTCCCTTCTTTTTGTTCTTACTTCGCCCTAGCCTAAATTACCAAAAATATCGGCTCTTCATCACGAAATATTATTTTCAAAAAAGATTTTCTGTTTGTTGAAATGACTCTCTTTAACAATCATGATATATTTTCTTCTTCCCTTGACATGCAACCATATCTTCAATCTTATTTCTGTAAAATCTATTTAGTTCAGTAGAAATGCAATATTCCCTGAAATATATTCTTTTTTACAATAGTTACATATTCAAAGAGTAAACTATCACAAGCTACGATTAAAAGTTAAATGACATGTGCTAAAACTTGACGTTATTCATCACTACTATTAGTCAGTCAGTTAATTGTCATACGTGATACACACCTGACTGATAAAGCAGAAAATTTTCCCGCAGAAGGTTGTCATTACTTTCTCGGTAGGCCATTTGCCATCCAAGGTTATAGAACCCAATCTGTTATTTTAACTCAGCTAGAGAAAGAAGAAATGGATGAAAACCTTTTCTAATGGTATTTGTGTGTAAGGGAATAAAAAATGGATTCAACTGGAATTAGCACTCGGCTCTTTGATCTCTCATTTCAAGCCGATATCCATTATACCACAACGCACGAACTATAGCCTACTATAGTCGCCTTAAATCATTCATTCTATTCAAACTAAGAAGAAAATAATCATATTAAATTAGTTCTTAATTTTTTTTAACTAAGATAATTGTAGACACGTCGGTTTCTCAGGTAATGCTATTTCAATATGAGTGACTCTTCGAGAGTTCTCACACAAATACTTCTTCGTATAAATTCTACGCGCGATAACAGGTTAAAAAATTTCATGTTGATATTGATCCGATGTTTATGAATACTTGATGTGTAATGTCACGGCTGCTAATTGTTTTCTCACTGGGGGCGAATCTAGTGAGGGCCAATTCTATTTGAAGATCGTTTGGAAATGTCAATTGAGGAAATAAATAACCCTGACATACAACCATTATGGTCAACCGTCTCGGAATCAGACACGATCAAAACATTCTCTTACAGTTTACGTTCCCACAGGAACACACAGAGGAAAATTAATCGTTCACTTGGTACAGGGGCTTGCTTGTTAAATCTGAATCGATGTTAAATATATTCTGGAACTGATTTATCTTCACAGCTGATTTATGAAATGGCCCTGTGTTTATAAATATAAATTATCAACTTCGTTGCGCTTAATTTGGGAGAAATAACCTCATGGAGATTTTCACCTATATAGTACCAAATAACAGAAACCACATCAGATGAGGACTTTCAGCAGCAGAAACAACTGAAATAAAGTGCCCATGTAACTCGAAGAGAAAATAACAACATAACCTTGGTACTGACGTTCCCCACTACTTCAAATAAAGTATTATGAAGAAAGCTCCACTTCAAAACTGGAAAGAAATCTATTTTCCTAAACAAATTTTTAAGCGAAATATTTTATGAATTCCAACAGAAAACAACATGACTACCGAAAGTTTTATTATAAAGAAATGGCTAATATTATCATTAACATTACCATAATCTGTGAATAACGCGTATATAATACGTACGCAGAGGAAATGTAAAAAGTAATTAGAATGGCATGTTTACTACCATTTATGTGTCAAGATCTAAGCAGCATGAGCACCAATTATAATTTTTATAGCATGACATACAAAAACTGTCACTTTTCGTTCTCTTTTCATTTTTTTTAATGCATACGTGCGTGTGTTCAATATATATATATATATATATATATATATATATATATATATGTATTTATGTATATACATCTTGATATAATTATTTCGTTACATATTGTTTCCAATACAAATTCCAGTAACTTTTCTGGTTTTAGATTAGACTGAAAGTGCATCAATCAAATCAAAGGGATAACAAACATAAATTTTCTTGAACCATGATATAATGACAGTATTTTATCTCAGAATTTACCACAGTTGCATTGGTATCAAATACTTTCTGCAGGTTTGACAAATATCATTACTTGTAAGCTTTGTTCATGTTTTATAACCTTTTACCTTCACTTTTGATTTACAAGCTGAATTTAATTGCATTTCTCAATGAGTCTCGTGAATTTACTTTGACATATCATCTCTTTGATAAATACTTTTCTAAATTAAGTATATTTATTTTTCCTTTCTTGTATATAAGTAGGTGGATTAACAACTTTTCATGGATTTAAAAAAAGCAGACATGCGCGGGGAGGTGAGAAGGGAAACAAATTATTATTATAATTATTATTATTATATTAATTAGTCGGTCTTATAATCAGAGTTTTCATCAAGAATCTGGTTGTGTGGCAATGCTTTCGTGTGGATGTGTTATTGAAAATATATTCAGTGTTGTATATGTAATTATATTTTATATATCATTTTAAATAAAAGTAATTTTTCATATAGCTCCACAAATTCATGTCCTGACGCCATTAATGATTAAGTTTTCTATATATGCACTTGTAGCGTACCAATAATTCTCGTATCATCGAATCTAATGGAAAAACAACATTAATCACATTGTTCAGTTCATTATTATTATTATTATTATTATTATTATTATTATTATTATTATTATTTCAACGTAAAAATTTCAGCGGATCATAAATAAATGGTTAATTTTAACAAAGTTGATATACCAACTCCTCTCATCAAAATATAATATAATCTCTCTCAATATATATATATATATATATATATATATATATATATATATATAAGAAATTACACTTCATTTTTATCGTATTTTCACGACTAAAATTTTCATGTGTACATAATGTTTATTTGTTGGTGCTTGCAAAATCAACAGAAGGTTGGAAAGGACAGGAACATCATTTATCTAATTCACTCAGTCAGTTAAATGCCATACGAGATACACACTTGAGCGATCATGTTTCGATAGGGAGATGACTGACTGGGCAGCTGATTATCCCGCAGTAGGTTACCATTACTTTCTGCGGTAGACTGGTTACCATCCAAGACTATAGAAATCCAATCTATCCTGTTATTTAACGCATAACTGGAAGGAAGAGACGGATTAATACAATTTTAAGAGTATTTGCGCGTAATGCAAAGAATTCAACTGGAATTCGTACTCGCCCCATCCCGATTTTTCGTTACGAGCCGGTTTCTCTTGCATCACAACGCACATTTGTGACTAGGTGATCAGCTGTAGTATTGTGAAACTGGTAGCTGAAACACATCTTACCTACATATATATATAAATATATATATATATGTGTGTGTGTGTGTGTGCAGGTGTGTAATAAATGAATATTTGTCTATATTTCTTAGATGAGGTAGTATTTACACAATTTACATTATTCGGATTATTGTCCTCATCTTTGTTGTACGCTCCGGCCTTCTTCAGTTGCTAGGAATTTCAAACCGAACCCTTTATACTGGAGTATATGATCTAATCCTGTAAGTTACTTGTTCACCACTGCTGTAGCCTGGTATTGAACTCACTAGTGCATGTATCTTTAAGGATAAATGGCCCAGTGGATATAGACGTTGGCTAGTTCCTGTGACTTGACCCAAAGAGCTGTGATTGTAATAAAGAGTTCGGTTCAAAATTCCTAGCAAGGGAAGAAGGCTGGAGCGTACAACGACCGAAACGTCGTACAAATGGCAGCAAGGATGAAGATAATAGTCCGAATAATGTAAACATTTTATGAAAGTGGTACACATGTATCTCATGCGTAGGTAAAATAAATAAGTATGGCAATATATTCCTTGATTAGAGATTTAAGAAATAGTTGTTTGGTTGTGTGATATGCATTATTTGACCACAAAAGCTATTCGTGAAAGCAATGCTGTTGTTCCAGTATAATGGAAATTACTATAACTATTATTACCATAAATAAATTTATAATTATTTCCATCTTTCCACCGGAGATTTCATATGATCATTAAGTGACAAAAATATTCGTATATTGTCGTTCTGGTTAATATTTTCACTGATCAAATCAATATTTTGGGTTGATTTGTTGCAACTTAGCGTTAGATTCATAAAGCTACAATCTTTTTTTTTTATATTTTATTTTTTTGAAAGCGTCTTTTAGACTCTTCTCACTGCTTTAATGACTCGGAGATTTATTTTCCGTCTCTTGTTATACAGACTCGCTGCTTTCTGGCAAAGTTTGATATTAGTCTTTTTTTTCCCACAATCACATTCAGTCAGTTATTCTATATTTTTCCTTCTTTATATGGAGCTGAGATAACGTTCAATTTGAATAAAACATTTTCAAAGTATTTTATTATATTTACTTCCAAAGATACTTTCTGAGTTCTCTTTTAAAGCCAGATTTTTATTGTCAGACACAAAATATATCTCTGCTGTGTCTCATTCTTTCACTCAATTGTTCTTTTGCTTTACGTTCAACATCAACAGATACTCTTACACCGATTTTATCTTCTTACGCTGGCTCCATTAATGGAGACAAAAAACGCTGGCTGCATCAATTGGAGAAGAGTAAAACCTATGTAAACATGTTCAAATTTCAGGTAAACACTTGGACACCTAAGTATATAACTGATCAATGCAAAAATATGTATAAACTTGTGGTGAATCCGAAAAAAAATAAAATATAAAAATAAAATATTAAGACCTTGAATAAGTTCTCGCTGTTTTCCAACAAATGACGTTACCAGAACTGCGTGCGTTTAGTTTCAGATGGTAACACATCTTTAAGGAAGTAATACAAACAAGATTGAAATTCAGTGTATGTCTTTTTGCAGAAGTGTTACAAACTTTGTTTTTCATAGTGCTAAACATGTCGGTTTTCGTGCCAAGGAAAGTATGTTTAAAGGAATTTGTTTTTGCACTGCTTTATTCAAAGAAATCTGCAGCTGAGACACACAGAATTCTTGTTGAAACTTAAGGCAGAGATTGGTTTAGACGCTTTGTTGAAAACAACATGCAGAGATTGGTTTAGACGCTTCAAAAATAATGATTTTGATGCTGAAGATAAAGATAAAAGAGGCTCTGACGCACCGAAAAAGTTTGAAGATGACAAATCGGAGGCATTATGTCATGAAGACTCAGATCAGGCATAAGGTGAACTTGCAGAATCATTAGAAGTTGATCACACAAGTTTCGAAACATTTGAAAACATTAGGAATGATTCAAAAGCAAGGACATTGGGTACCGTGTGTGAACAGCTACTTCGACGGCAGAAAAATGAAAGGTTTTTCGTATCGTATCGTGACCGGCTATAAAGTTAAGTGTAGAAAATCGTTGGGTGAGACGGCCATGCATCAACATCGGCGGCAAAGCCGAATACCCATGGTTCAAAGCTTCTCCTCTGCTTTCGGTGAGATCAGCTGATTGTAGTATATTATAAGCTGCTCAAACCGGCCAAAACCATCACGAGAAATTACTATCGACTACAGCTAACGCGTTTGAGCCGGACATTAAAGAAAAACGGCCGATATACTAGCAGAGATACGACAGTGATTTTTCAACATGAAAACGGGTTGTAAAACGAGTAAAAACATACTTGGAAAGGCTAAAGCAACAAGTCCTACACCACCCACCATATTTACTAGATATTGTTTGGTCCGATAATCTCTTGTTCTGATCAAAAGCGCATGGCCTAGCTGAGCAACACTTTCATTCTTATGAAGATGAAAACATTAGTCAACTTGTGGTTAGATTCATAAGACGTGCCACATTTTTGACGTGAAATTCAAATGCTGCCAGAAATATGGGAAAAAAGTACTAGCTACCGATACAAAATACTTTCAGTTGCATGTTCCTGACTAATTTGTGTAAATAAAACATTAGTTATTCCACAACAGTGGAAAAATATGTAGACTGTGCCAGGAAGAAAAGATTATGCTAATCTCAAACAAAAATGAACTATTGAATGAAGGAACGGAAATTATGACTAAGTGTAACCAACGTAAAAATACTTATTTGGTTCATACAACCATAGATTTAAAACGTTATAATTTCTTGTAATTTTAAAAATTGCGCGTTCAAAAATTCCCTTCCACGCGAGCGTTCTAAAAAACCATCATCATGTGAGCATTCTTAAATAAATGGTAAATGGTAAAATCAGTTATTGCAAATCGCCTGAAGACACCACTCATGGTAGAAACCTGGGTGGCGTAATAACTCATTTACAAATGGAAAATATTCAAAAGTTCTACAATATAATTGTATTGAACAGTTTTTAATAAAATGTGCACTGGTCGAAACTTACTATGACCAAAATATATATATATATATATATATATATATATATATATATACTTCTTTCAACTAATAAGACTACAACACTCAAATACAAAAAAGAAAACACTGAATCCAGTCCAAAACACCGGAAGTTTGCATGATTTGAGCTTACATATTTGTGGTTGAAAATACTAAGCATCAGAGAGGCTCTACTTGCGTTATAAAAAATTAAAAAACAAAAACGAAACGCAGGCAAATACAGTAATTTAACCAATAAAAAATTTGAGACAAAGAGACTTTTGATGTTAGCCGAAACCAATGTGCGGGTCAACAGCATATAAATCTTAAACTTCTGGCGTAATGGCTCATGGAACGAGGCGAGGACAAAACAAAAGACCTTTTCCAGCTATGTGTGACCCAGGAAGAAGCATTAAAGTGGACATTTGCTATTATTATTTCCACCCTGCACAGAGCGGAGAAAAACACAATAGACTGACATTGACCTAATTTCTGATATTACTTTTACCCTATCATGATCTTACTTCAAACTTTCGCTAACAGATATTTCTTTAGACGGCTACTAATATCTGCTTAATTAAAGAACGTTTTAATGCATTGAATACCAAAGGACTCACTCATCACTCTAAAAAATTAAATAATATATTATTCATTTTAAAACCTTGAGTCAGTTCATTTTATTTCTAAAATTTCCGATAAAATAATTATCTTACCACTTATTCACACTGGTGAACTTATGATGTGAGCACATATGCCACAAACTCTACAATTTTACCTAAATAATCATGCATAACATTTAGACTCAAGTAGAAACACCAATACTGTTTTCCTATAGCCTTAATTATAAACCTGACCAATGTTTGCCTATCGCCTCAAATAAAAACACGTCTAATCGACTTCAGTATAAAGCCGAGCAATAGTTTAGACGCACACTTATTAACCAGACGAAGTTGTTCCTGTTGATAAGTGTATAAATCTCCAAGCAAATTATAAACCTGACCAAATTTTGCATATAGTCTCATTTTTATTATTTAATTTTATGGTCAAATAAAATCTCGGCTAATTTTTTCTTAAATGACCCAGTGCAAATGACGCCATTTTAATTACAATTTAATTAAATTTTCAGTACCTGATTTTCTTACATAAATAATGTTTTTCAGTTCCTATTAATGTTAACTCAAAGTGCAAATTTTGAAGAGCCTGTATGTAAATTATTTCAAATAAATATTTATATTTAATATTTTTTTGATATTTTCAAAATCGGGTATGATATACCTATGGTTAGTAGTGGTGAAACTTTAATTGATGGTTAGTGTTCCAGGATAAAGTTAAGGCAGATTCTTTTTAAAAGCATTAAAATTTACAAATTTAGTACTAAATTATTATTCAAAAGAATTAGACTGTGTATGACATGTAGTTATAACAGTTTTGTCGTTAGTGAAAATGCTTTCAAGATGTATTACAGAAGGATGAAAAAGGTTTTCCTTTATTTAACCTGAGACAGGCTGCAGTCACTCTCTCACCGGCGTGACGTGGCTTCCCTGTGCCTCTTCTATAAATACTTTCACGGCTTCTGCTCCGATGAACTTTGATAACTTGTGCCCCCTAGATACAAATTTGCACGAGATACTTGATTAGCAACTACGTCCCTCCCTTTTATAGTGAAACCGATAAAATGTAACCGCAATTTCTACTCCAACAGCTTCTTTTCTCACACTTCCCGCTGTGGAATTCCCTCCCACATACTTGCTTCTCCGACGGCTACAATCACCATGAATTTAAATGCAAGGTCAATAGACACCTCCTAACACCCTAACTCGCATCCATTCTCTCAAACACTTCCCATTTACCCAACCATCATCCTCTGTACCGTTACCCGTCTATCACCCTCCTTCTGACATTTTCTATATCTAATCACTGTTTCTCATGACTTCCACGATGTAACCTTCTGCACAATAGTGGCAACCCTTGCTTGGAGTGAAATGGAAAAAAAAATTATATATTTACGTTTTATCTAATCCGTATCCACAAGCTCGCTTCTCATTGTTTTTACACGTTTTTCTTCTAGAGACTTTTGTTCTTGTTTTGTTTTTGGTATTTTTGTACTTTTTTGTTTTTGTGTTATTAAAGTACACCTCATATTTTAATCATTGAACTTCTACTAAGATTTCGTATAGAATATAGATCTTTAACTACTTTAAATACGAAATTCCTGATACTGAATGTTACATATTTAAATGCCCGACACACACCTTTTATAAATGTTAAATTACATTACGTGTACCCACATGATAGCAATATATTGCATTACTTTAATAGATATTCCTGTTTATATTTAACAAATCGACATGTAAGTTTTCTGTTTAACATGAACAATTTAAAAAACAGAAATATACAGAAATGCAATAAATAGTAATACATTTCATGTAATATTTTTACTAAATGTTCATCCAATAAAGGTTTAAGAGCCACTCAAGATAGAGACTTAATGAATGAGATTTTTGCATGAACACAAGAGGAGGGAATAAGTACAGATTATGATTATGGGGATATGTAGGATCGATAACAGTTGGCCCCACACTTGAAGAGATTAATATTTCAAGGATTGTGAAAGTATACACTCGCGCTCCCGTTCAACAAAGTATTGGTTCTTGAAAATAAACGTGAAACGTCATTCTTGCCAAGGAAACCTCATCCGCGGAGTCGAATACCCCATATTTCTTCTTTGTTCTAAATCTAAGAAGAAAGTTTCATTTTGGCAGTTGTTTTTTTTTAATACTATTTCCTTTAACAGACTTCTTTATTTCCCTAAACGATACAATTTTGATATCGTCAAATACCAATCTGTTCTCTATTATCTTCAATTCCTACCACTTTTCCTTCCATTCATTACACATTTCATTCAGCATTATCTGTAACCGACAACCATGTGTGGCTCTTGAGCCTTGTATTAGTTGAAATTTATTACAAAAAGAATAAATGTAGGGACTTACCTAAGCAATAAGCTGATATAAGCTTTGACCATATTTTTAAAAAATAATCTGTTACTAACAATGTAATTTCATTACTTTATATGAAGGTAAAATCCTTCACCTTTTTGAAGCTTTCTTTCGTCATGCATTTCTTTATCTTATATCTCTATATTGTATTAGGCTGAGTCACTAGGGAGAATTGGCCACTTGTAATTATGAATGTATTTTCCTAACTAAATGTTTCTTGAATACATCATAACTCGTGATGAAAGATTGGTTATATGCTACAAGAATCAGCGCAAAAAGCAGGTGTCTTACAGCCACATCACGTTGAAATATCGGGTCAAGTAAGTCAACGAAGTTAAGCAACGTCAAGTCTGCTCAGTACTTAGATGAGCGACCACTTCGAAATACCAAGTGTTCTAAGCTTGGATGTGAGGGTGGTGTAATGAATATTGGCTCAGAGTGGTTAATCGGAGAGCCGAGTTCCAATTTCAGTTGAGTTCGTTATATTCACTTATGCGCAAATAATATTGGGAATGGCATTATTCCGCCCCTTCTTTCCGCCTAGAAATGGATTAATTACTAAGATTTGTATCATTGAAACATTTACTCTCTCCAAAGCAGCAATTCTAAATGTATATTATCTGGTTTTAAATAACCTGCTAATGGACGTAGAAAATGAATCAATTAATTTCCGTAAAAAAAAGACATTTGGTTGAAAAATAATCTTCATAATCGTCCAAAAATGCCAGAAAAGTTTTTGCATGTCGTGGGTTCGTCGAGGTGTTATAAGGCATCTGATCTGAAGTTATTTTTAGACGAGTGGAACCAACTTTCAATGGCTGTTTTTCCTATGTTCACGTTGACCCGAGGTGGTAGCACCTGTTAGAGTCCTAGCTATGGGCAAATAGTAAACGCTTAAACACAATATGTTTTTATAGTAAGAATACTAGCAATACGTTTTATATAAAAAATTACCAACAATATCTATTCATAGTAAAATTACTAACAATATTTTAGTCAACATCAATGACACTAATCCAAATAATATCCTACAATTACTTAAAGAAATCAAATTTTATTCAAAAAAATAACTTCAACAAAGCTATAACATAAATCGCACATATCATCGCCTCTAGTAATTATGTTCACATAAACATGTATATACACAAAAGCTGAGTATCATCTACCATGTATACAACTGTAAAAGCAGAATAGCATTTCTATTACTCAATAGCTGCCACGGAAAATACATTTTGGCATCAAATGACTCATAAGGACTTGATATACCGTTAAACAAACAAATCAAATCAAATTCATATGTTATTCATATAGATTTCTGAAAAGGAAACACTAAATAATCATTACTACATCCAGGAGCTGAAACTTGTCTATTAATGTTAGATCGAAGAGCGGTCTGCACTCCTTCAATTATTTTGAGGACGATCTTCATTATATGAAACATTATTCGATGCTCAAAACAAAAAAAGTATATGTGTTTCTTCTTTTGCCCATTTTTTAATAAACCGCTGGAACGTCTGGTCTGCCTTTCAATTTGTATGTTGTTAGGGGTGAGCGTACAGACAATCTAATAAGTTTTGCAAGCCAGTAATAGTAACTAAGCTGTTTTTTATAATAGAAAGTTAGCGATGATTCGTCAAACAAACCAAGTTTTGCCTTGGGAATATTGAGAAGCAAAACGCACATCACTATTCCCATACATCTGCTATGAAATCTCAAAACAGAAAAAAATAGAGGAATTAGTTTTGCCTCCAATGAGAAATTTACATAGGAGGAAGATAATAAAAATTGTTAGAAACACCTGCAAACAAATCGAGGATGTCATTTGTTTGGAATGTAAGATGGAGAGAGTTCAAATATTAAATATATGAAAGCTTGCGTGGGCCTAAATTGTAGGTCCACGTAATCTTTCCCTGACGTCAAAGCTGAAGAAAGAAATGAACGCATTATATCTTTCTATCTCTAGGAACAAGAAATAAGAGGAAGGACATCTTTAAGTTTAACAACGAAAAATCTCTGATCCCGTCTCCTATGAAAAAGAGAGACATTGTAATTACATACCCACTTTGTAAAGAAGTATAGTAAAAACAAAATCAGAATGGGTATGAACAGTAATTTCATCGAAGAGAAAAAACTAAAACATTTTTAGCTAAGAGCATGAGAAATAATTAAAGGAATGGCGAGACATCTTTTCTTTGTGTTACTATAGTTTGTTGCGTGTCAGAAAAGAAAAAATGGAATTAATAAAAAAAAAATATATATATATATATATATATATATATATATATATTTATGTTGAGACACAAAAACATAAAAAAGAGAAAAATGAAATTAATTGGGTAGTGACAGCTGGACAAAAGAAAAAAAGGGAAATAAAGAAAGATAAGTAAAAAAATAGATTTCGAAAAATATAAAAAGTATTAAAATTTAGCATAAAAATAAAGGAAAGAGCTAGTTTCCATTAAGAAGAGAAAGAGAGTAAAAACACAGCGAAAAAGAAAGAAAGAAAGAAAGAAAGAAAGTTATAGAAGTAAAAATATCATAGATGTCTAACGGGGTGCACTATACTGATTATAAGCTCCAAGGGAATAAATGCCTAAATGCCAAGTGAAATCTCCGTAATAGGTTTTCTGACTCAGCCTTTTAACATCTTATATGATACAAAATATATATATTTGGATATATTACTAATATAATTTTACTAGGAAGATGACCGGGTCCCATGCAGAAAACATTCAACATTCATTGACAGAATAATTAACATTATGTTGGTTGAAATTTATAACATCCTTTTCTAAAACTAGTATTTTAGAAAGTTAGGTAAATTGGAAAGTTAATCCATTAACTGTTATCGCTCATTCTAAATGTTTTATTCCATAACATTTGATTTTGTTCGGGGAGAAATTTAACATCTTCATTATATCACTATTTCTCTTCAAGAACACATATTTACATATATCTTTCTATCTCTAGGAACAAGAAATAAGAGGAAGGACATCTTTAAGTTTAACAACGAAAAGTCTCTACACAGTAGAGTTACACAGTTTACACAGTTACATATTATATCGACTTTTGTTTTTGCTGCTGCTGCTGAAAATGTTCAAGTGATGGTGTTTTCATTAATTTATTGTGATTTCGTAGCGTCAATCTATAGGATCTGATGATGGTTCATCTTAAAATGTGAAGGATTTACTCAGTTAAAGTTTTTTTTTCATTATTGAACCATGAAACCCTTTGAACAATTCAAGAAATATCATTGATGTAAAAATTTCACTTGGTGTATACTTTTTCTCTACATGTGATTTCTTGATGAAAGGTTTATGTTGCAAATTATCACAAGAACGATTCAACTAGAATAATAGATATCATTTTTATCCCGTTTTTGTGAATCCAAATCATCGCCATAGCCATTTAAACAAAAAGTGTAGCAATATTGAAAGTCGTCGGAATTTCTCAAGAACATAATACGGCAACAATTCTTCGAGTCACAAATCCAATCTTAAATCAGTTACTTTAAACTTTATTGATAACATTGTTTTCAAGATTGGCTTTTAAACCAAGGATTATTTTTGCTTTATAAAATCCATCAGTAATGGCGCCATGGGTTGTGCTTCACTTGTCTTGAAACATTTTAACATTAAGTTCGTTTGACTAGACACTTTCGAGTTCAACACTATTTGAAATGAATAATGTACTCTTTATTAATAGCTGAAGCTTTCTTTAAAATCTCTTTTACTAATTTTATACAATTTTATCTGATTTTCCGTTATAGCACCTTTCCTGCAAAAATGATCTTGAGAGGTCAGCTAATATACCTTTATTTAGCTGACGATTCTGAAAGGAAATAAAACAATACATGCTTAGAATGCATTTAACTCTTAGATAGAATAATACATAATTTTTAGAAGAAATCTAATAATCTTATCGTTCAATTTTGAATTCTAAACAATATAAATTCATCCCACGTATTTGTGCTTGATCTACTTAGGCGGTGAAACTTTTTTAGCTTCGTCTGAGATCAAACCTTTCTTTCCTTTGTCTGAAATCAAACCTTTCTTTCCTTTTCCATTAATCTCACTTACTCACCACACAGTTAGGAATTTCAAATCTATTGTCTCGTACTGACAGCCCAAATAAAAACCCGCGAACGCAGAATTAATAGGCTGTAATCGATCGATTTCATTCAAACTCGTGAGCGTTATGAATTAAATAATACCAGCTTCGTCTTAACTGAAGCAAAGTTATGAGAGGAAAGCGCCGTTTAAGAAAAATAGGTTTGCTTCCAACATGGAGCTTATAATCAAAAAATAAAAATGAATTTCACCCAGTTGCACTGGTTTTGTGTAGGCTGTTATTTCGATACGTTATCCACTACTTTTTAGTATTGATGATAATAAATGCTAACACTAGTTAGGAAACTAATTCTGATTTCCTTTTATGCAATGTTCTTGTTGTTCTATGTATCACGGTTATGACTCTCGACAACTTCCTGTCTTTCTATTTCTTAGTAAATTTTGTTTTTAATATCTCCCCTAATTGTGCAACCATTTACACTAGCCTGTTAGGTAGATTATGTGCTGCTTTCCGCTGTTCCTATTATGTTTGATATGTCCTGTATGTCCTAAGTTCACTTTCTTCATTGTGTGCAGTAGAAACTTCAACCATCTCAATCTGATTCTAAGTATGGGTGTCTTATTATTTGCAATATAACTGTCATTTTTGTTTTGAAATTTTTTCACTAAAAATTTTGGCTTTGCTCAGATGATCTTGAGAGGTCCATGTTATTCCCAGCATCCTTCTGTAGAAGAACACTTTTTTGCTTCAAGTCTGTTATTCGTCTTTGATTAGATTTTCCAGTATTCCCTGCCATACAGAACTAATATGACATGATAGTTCACATTCTTATCTTCGTTGCTAACGAACTTTCCTGTTTCTTAATACTTTCTATCGCTATCCCAATGCGCCTTTTGGATTTCTGTGTCGCTTTTCTTGTCCTCTGTTAAAACTTTTCCTAAATATTTTTTTTACTTGCTTGATCTCCAGTTTGGCTATACTAAATAACAATTCATTTACTAAAGCATTGTCCTAGCTGATAAATTCGATATTAATTGTACTGTTTGTACTGTACTTACTGAACAGTTTTGATTCATCAGTAACAACTAGACACCTTTAATATTTGAAATCCTTTCGAGTTCCTCTCATGTCACATATTTTAGGAGTATAAAAATTACTGTCAAGGAAATGAAGGTTTTTATAAAGAATTTAAATGTCACATTTATTGAAACTTGAATTGTACAAGATTAATTTGTTATAATTTGATTTTAAACATCGAATGTGAAACCAAATAAAGATCAATGGCTTGCAGGATTTTCTTGTTAACCAAGTATACGCGATCTAATAAAGGATATTTTGATTGGGAAAACTGTTCAATCAATTTCGAGACAAGAGACTCGCCTTCAGACATTATCGCCCCTTTGAATGCTACTCGTATGATGTTAATTAGATGTTCTATGAAACTCGAATCGACTTATATGAATTTTCTTTAAACAAGGGAAATTGTCTTGACCAATTTTGTCGAGCTAGCATCAATGATTTCCTGTCAACATTGTAGCACTATATTCGGGTTGTGTATCCTCTTCTAAAATCATATGAACCACAAATTGGGCATTGTGATGAATTTAAATTGATTTTATAGTTTTAGATTACTTTCTAGGGGTGTCTCATTTTACGTATGCTTTGTGCAATTTTTAAAAAGAACTTTTTTATTGAGTATTCCTCACTATAGTGAGTTTGGTCCTCAAATTGTGTGAACCTGTGATGGACTTTGCTAAACTTAATAGAAAATGAAAGATAAACTTTAGGATCAACGAAAATCGAGTTGTAGCTTGTCAATAAAATGAAAATAACCTCATCAAACTTATTTTTAAATGTTTTATACTAACATGTATAGTTAAGGTTTTAAAGATTAAGCTTTTTTCAGTTTGATTATTTCAGAAATATTCAGTCCATGAATGTTAATTTATTTTGATGTAAAGCAGAATATCATTGAACTTTTGAACCATAACTGATAATAGAAATTATTAACATGCAGATGTACTGAAAATACTTTGTAAACACGAGTTTTATATATTTTAAACCTGAATATTTTGCTCAGTTTTGGTACGTATAATGAAGATTATACCGTAGTAGCGGTAGTATATCTATTATCTGTATCAATCTCTCAAAACTATGTTTTTTTAATTTACTTTATTGTTATAGTGGAAATGAATATGTAAAATAATAAGGTGTGTGATTGTCCTTGAGACTAGAACTATTAAACTTCCTAGAGGGCGTGTTATTGACTAAATCGAAAGACACTTCCATTCAGGATATTGTGTCATTATTCTTTAAAGTTACAGAAAGCCTTAGTGACAGTGTGTGATCTGAAATGTCAAACACAAGAATAATATACTGTTTGCAGAGCATAGTTGCAAAGAATAATTTTGGTTCAATAAGTCGCCACTATTTGTATCAGAACAGTATGCAACATGGGAGATAACTATGTAATCTCACTGATACACAGTTCTGAAAAAGAAGGATCCCTATACGCAAAAATCCGCAAATGGTTTAATTATCAAATTTACACAAGACTGTTAGACAATCTAATCAAAGATGTGGGAATTACTAGAATCAGCCGAAATGTGCTTCTACAGAATGATGCTAAGGATACCATGGAGGGAACACATGAGCAACAACGAGGTTTTAAAGAGGACAGAAATGAAAAGGAAACTGATACATAACATCAGGAAGAGAAAGCTGAAGATTCTGGGATATGTAATGAGGATGGAGGGCTTTGAGAAGCTGATACCCACGGGACTGATATAGGGATAAAGAGACCGGGGAAGCAACACGTGACATACTTGATGAACTTGGGCAGATGGATGGCATAGAAGGGTTTTAGAGGGGGTAACAGGGGAGCAGGTGTTACGTGCAACACGAGATAGAACGATGTGAAAGGCCATGATCGTCTACGTTCTAAAAAACATTGCTGATAAAAGAAGAGGAAAAATGAGACCTCACATTTATGGCATTTTTTATGATCCTGCTTAATTTTCGTCAGCATTCAACAATTCTATTCATTACGAAAGATCTCAGCTTATTGATGCTCCAGCTTAAGCCAGATTTTGTTTGTGTCAGTAACCATATTAACTGACTGCTCTGTTTTTGAAATTATTTTATATTGGTACAGGCCACAAAGACAAACCTAGTAGGAATTATTCAGCTTATTAAAAAAGACAATTTCAGCAGATGAAACACGTCCAAATTTCCCTTGTACTAAATGCTTAGAGCAAATCAGAACCAATATTTGATTATGCTCCACATAACTCTACAAGGTATATCAGCGATTTCGCCAAATAAAATCAGTGTATAATTATTAATATTTAACTCAAATCATTTCTTGATATGAAGAACAATCCACACAGACGTATATATGCAATGCTACAGAAGGTAAAGTTTTAGGTTCTGTCGTTGACCCGTTTTAAGTTGTCCTATTTTCATGTTGTTCTATTTTATATGTTTCTATAGCCAACGTTCACTGCAAGACCTTTTCCAGCAACAATTATTTTCTCACCGACTCTGATAAATATGATTGATACAGAGGAAACGTAAAACAATAGCAGAGGAATCTCATTTGCACTCTTCTAGTGAATAAATAAGCTTCAATCTTTCAAAGTCATGTTAAACTATAATTAACAGAGTTCGATAGATGAATTGTCGTCTAAATTACGCAAAAAGAAAATAACACCAACATCTCGCTTTAACAGAGATGTTTACCAAAATTCCACAAAAAATATCTTGTAATACTAAAGAGTAAATTTGTTCAATAAAATCAAAATTGTCTTCAACCTTGGACTCGAGAAGACTTCGGAATATACTGCAATTCTTCTTCGCGGTTTTCTTGTTAAAGTTGGTGAATACTGAAATAACCTTGGCCATTAGTTCATCTTTGATGCTACAGTGAGTTTGAAGTCTCGCTAAACTGCGCGCCACAATTAATAATCAAGGGGATTGCAGTTTGGGGGGGGGTTAATGGCCAGATGTAAAGGATCATGCGGTCGCAGAAATTGTCTGGCAGTAATGTCGGGGTTCTCCCGCTTGTTTTACATGGTACAGAGTTCTATTGCCAGAAAGATATTTCAGTAGCCACATTCTTAACTCAGGGCAGGTTTGCCTGCTTGAGGCACTTGATATAGGCCTCGTGTTGTCTTAGGTCCCGTGGGAAGATGAATATAACATCACCATCACTAGTGATCACTCTAAACATCATGATGTTGACTGGATATATCATCCAACTATTATCGAATCCACTGCACTTAGATTGACACCCGAACACTCAGAAATTTTCGTATTTGTACTTCCGGTGCGAATGCCAAGCAGTACATCAAGCCTTCTCAAATTTCTGTTGGAATGAATTGCATCATGGTGCTCTTTTTCTCACAGACGGTGTCCAACTGACCTTATTACATTGTGCAGTCGACAAAATAAAAAAAACAACGCGTATGCACAAAATTAAAAATATATAATTATGACAATTTATCCATGGCACCCTGTGAAAGAATAGGTTTCCAGCGGCAGCATAACATTCCTTTAAGATTAATATGCAGGAAATTGCTCAAACTGCAAAGGAAATCAATGACTTTTCTTTTTCATTTATTTTACGTTGTATGTTTTCTTTTAAATAAAATGTTTATTAAATAGAAATTATGAATCTCGTCCCTCTTTAAAATCCTGCAGAACTCAAGTTTAAAGAAAATTGTGTCAGTAATGACATGATTCTTTCTGAACAAGAGAATACGTGTTATTGATTAACATAATATTAACAATTTTTTCCAAAAGCCACTCACTGAAATCCCACCTTTTTTTCCTAGGAATCTTTCCGTTTCTTTTCTTTCTATTCTGTTGCCATGAATATCAAAATGAATTTTAGATCAATGACAAAAGAGGGATGAAATGTAATGTAACACATTTTATTGACAGAAAATTCGACTTGATCCTGAGCAGCTGGAGAGAACTTTCTTTAAAATGAAAAATAAAAACATTAGTGTTCTTAAAAGTCATGTTTTCTCTTCATTCTTTTTCTTTCTTTTTTTCCTTTGTTATCAGTCTTAATTCATCAACCCGCCATAATCCTATTTTAAGAAATCTCTAGTGTCAAATGTTCTACACCATACTTTCTTCATTTTATCCTTGACCTTGACAATATCTTTTAGCCTAATTTACAAAGTAGTTTTATTTACTAATCCAACAAATAAGACTGCAAACAAAATATTTCAGTATTTCTTATCGAAGTTTCTCTCCCAATTTTCCTGGTCCTGTATATTTTAAAATTTAGCGAAGGGTTCTACTGATTTTCTTGTAAGTTCGGGAGTTATACGTTGTCTAATTCGAAAAACAACAGCACAAACCTTTGTAAATGCAAGTTTTAATATTTTTAGCTTACTGCGATTTAGAGTGTTCATTAAACAAGGGTATATTGTATTGGTAAATTATTTTGGCAAGGAAGAAACCTTTTTCCATCTAATTTCGAATTTATACCATTTAATAAAACCTTTCAAAGATGTGCCGCAAGGAAAGATTTTTGGTGGCAATACTCCGCGCTGCTACTGCATCTGTGATGTTTCCCATCAATCATTGTTTAATAGGTCTGTGTTCGAAAGTAACAAGTACTTTTAAAACGTTTATTTTTGTGTTAAGGTTGGTAATTAATGTAATGTTTCTTCAAGTCTGATAATTGTCAGTTATTTTATTATCAACTTTCAATTTTATTTGAAAACTACTAAAGCGACAGATATATAAACACATGACTTCTAAAACCACATATTTTTTAGTCATCGTATTATTTATTTTTATTACAGTTCAAATCTTCTAGGACCTACGAGTATATATATATATATATATATATATATATATATATATATATATATATATATGTTTATGTCCCTGCGTATGTGCGTCTGTGTATATTTGTCAGTGTGTGTTTGTTTGGAATGAGTTGTGTGTTTACTTTTGTATGTGTGTGTGTGTGTGTGTGTGTGTGTGTGTGTGTGTGTGTGTGTGTGTGTGTGTGTGTGCGATGACATAAAATTATATAAACACTGACCTAGAATTGAATTGCGGAATTAAATATGAGTTTGCTATCTTCCTTTTTATTTAGTTTGGTTACAAAATGTTTGCCACTAATAGAAACATCATCGTTTCAAGCTTTTGTTTTTCTTGCAATAGTATGTGTCAGTTATTTTTTTCTTGTCTCAATTTATATGAGCCTATGGGTAACAGTCATAAAACATTATCTCAAAATTATCATTGATTGCTATACATTTGATCATTTAAGACTGAAAATCATGTTTCTTTTATAGAGTATAGTCAAATATGCCATATCCGCTACGTAAACATTTAAATATTTGGAAGTATCAATTCCGGTAAAGGTAAGACAAAGCTAAATGTTTTCGTTAAAATGTTGTCTCTTCTTATTTTAATATTTTAATTTTTCGAATTGTAGTTTCTTATACAGTATACAGAGAAGATTTTTTCTAAACAGGAAAATAGAATTATTTTATACTGTATTTCTTTAGTAGTAAAAAATATGTTACAACTTTCAAGAGCCGATAGTCATTTAGCAACATTCTGCAGAAAAGTGCATACGGTAATATAAGAAAATATATCAGCTGGTGTGTGTATCATAATCTATAAAACAGAAAATCTATACGCAAAAGTGTAGATCTGATAATGTGTCTTTTCTTTATTGATCAATGTTGACTGATGGGAAAGAACAAAAATAGGTCGGGACACTATTTCTGTATAAAAAAACATTAGAAGAAAAAAATAAAAAGCAAAATTTCTGCAGTTAAATGCTAAAATATATGATTAGACACTCCCAATAATAACTGGTGAGAATCAGTATCAAGTTATCAATTCATTAAAAGAACGCTCATGAAATTACCATTTTCCATATATTTCTATTTTGACATAATTTTATATTCTCTCCTTCTTTCTGTCTGTGTCTTTCTCTCTTCTCTCTCTTCTCTCTCTCTCTATATATATGTCTCTCTCTCTATCTCTCTCTCTCTCTCTATCTCTCTCTCGCTCTGTATTATATATATATATATATATATATTCAGGGTGTGTTATTTTGACGTTGTTCTTTCATTTTCATGTTTTGACTGTGAGAATGTATTATTCGTAAGTTATAGTATTGGGTGTTAGTTTAAGCCATGTGTGTAGGGCTGCAATTCAAGTGGGCAACATGCGATTACACTAAACAGCTCTCTCCGACCATCAACCTAACCTTGTTTAACAATGGTAACGGAGTGCTGAAAGTTTTTTAAAAATAGAAAATCACCTACTCGAATTCCACCCATGTTTGGCTCGGTTTTAATGCTCTTACTATAATTCACAAATGATATACCTCACACAATCAAAACAACAGCAAAATACCTAAAAGAAAGTGGCTAACATCCTTAGGACTGTCGATGATATGGACATTTTTGTACTCGCCCACTTCCACCAAACGGAAAGTATGAAAACGCTGGAAACACTAAATAAAAAGTTAATAACATATATATATATATATATATATATATATATATATATATATATATTTCAACAAACCGTTTCATAGCATCGGTGAGATCAGACTCGTACATCGTAACAGCGGACAGGGAACACACGAATCGGTGTTGAAATTTGTTTTTAAAATAAATTCCCACAATGAAAGACGAAACAGCAATTTTTGTTTTCCAAAAAGAAATCTCTAAGCAGCAATGATGTTTCTCGGAAGAGCAAATACCACATCTTTGTTTATTCTTCGTGTTGTTGAAAAAGAGCACAGTTCTGTTCAAAGATTTCGAAGTTAATTTTTTTTTTCTTCATGCTTCAATTTAGCCAAAAGCTTAATGTATAATATTTTTTGGCAATATTGGTATCATTTTGTTGGCTTCTTCCTTAAATTTTACTAACCATTGTATTAAATTTATGTACACATACACACACACACGCGCGTGCGGGCGCGCACCTGAAATATCTAGCTAAAAAGGGCTGGTTTCTGCAATGGTTATTCTTAAAGGAATAACTGTGCTGGCTCCACCTTAGCTTAATTTATTCTTGGTTCTACCTATGTAAATTATTTTAATGTAAGGATTCTCTACAGATGAGATAATACATTAGTAAATTACAATCTCAGTAAGGCATTTATTATTTAATGGAAAGTTTTCCGGAATTCTACAATTACAAACTCTTTCTTTATTCTTTTTTTATTCCTGGTCTGAATGTTTTTTAGTATTTTTTTATATGCTTATTATGATTCTTTCCAAATTATCATTACAACAATATCCTAATATGCTTTAATTTAAAATTAATTATCAGCACTTAAATAAAAAAGCAAATTTCCTATATATAACTTTAGACCAAATGATTATATATACCAACAATATAGAAAACTTAAAAGCAATCCTATATATATCCACCATCTTCTTCCATAGTTAAACAAGTACGTCTATCTATTGAAAAAAGGATTAGTTGAAATTCCACAAGCACGGACATAAGAAATTTAATAAGGCTTTGAAAGAAAGTGACTATAAATGTTTTAAGACATCAAACAGCACTATCAAAACACTACTGGAAATTAAAGGACGGAGGACACACCCGACAAGTTAAATGGAGAATCATCAAAGATAGAAACGTCGTACAATTGGCAACAAAGATGTGAAAAATAATCGGAATAATGTAAATACTGTAAGTACTACCTCATCTCAGAAATATAGACAAATACTATATTTTTAATAACGCTCACAGAAACCACCATTGGCAAGAAAAGCTGAAATAAAACCAGCGAATAAACGACCTAATAATAATATGCAAATGAACGAGTAGAACAGAGAGAAAGCAGAGTCGTTTCGCGGTAAACGTTTTAGATCAAATTAGAGTTGATTTCTGTCTATGTTTCGGGGATTTATATTATTTGCCATCAGATTACTCCTCTCACCGTTGTTTTGATTAACAACTTTTCAGCCGTCGTGCCAGTTTGGTCTACATCAGGTGCTTGTACTCAGGTAATTTGTAGCTAAAGACTTTATTTAATCTACGGCGATAGATGTTTATTAAACAAAATGTAAGATTAGATAATTCAGTCCCTTGTCCCATGACTCTTCTTCTTTTTCTTCTTCTTCTTCTTCTTTTTGTGCAATGTCTAACCAGGACGTAAGCGATAATGGATCTCCATAACTTCCTGTAAGCTGTTGCTCAAAGTAACGCTTGATCCTATACCATTTCTCGTTTTCCATGTTTTTGCCATCCATTCAAACAATTTCGTTAAGTTGCTCGACATTTCCTCTACACCTACGTATCATGTTACATTCTCCAGGTCTATTTTCCTTAGTATGTAGCCCATAAATGTCAGCTGCCTTTCTGAATATTAGCAATAGTTCATAATTCCTATTCCACAGAAATCTTCCTCATTTATCATATGCTCTCTTACGATATTCTCCAAATTCGCTAGTATTATTTTCTGTTTTGGGAAAAGTGTTAAACTTTCACTGTCCTTTAGAAGAATAGATGTCACGCAGCAATCAAACATGTTTTTTCTTCGTTTTTAATGTCATTTTTCAATCATTGAGTAAATTATCTAGTTTCTGAAAAAGTATCTGTCAGTAATCTTATGCACCTTCGAATTTCAATCTTAGAAATTCAGTCCTCTGTTATTATAGAGCCTAGAACAGTGGATTTCAACGAAGGTCCATATAGACGCTAAGGGTCAATGTAATACTACTGGGGGACACAAAAAGAGGAAATTGGAGACCCACGTTAATATTTTGATGATGCATAAAGGAATTCCACCTTGAAACAGGTGTTACACCTGAAAATTATAATATTTACAGTAATCTACGCAGTATTAAATACTAAAAATAGAAAAATAACTCTAAAACGAACAGGAAAAGAGCTCAAGCTTTTATAATATCTGATGTTTTGATTGTAAAATTTGAATAAAAACTTAGAAGGATATATAGATGAAAGATTGTATATATATAAAGAAGATTATATAAATATTATAATTCATTATACAAATTAATTTAAGATAATAAATAAAAATATTAATTTTAATTAGTGATAAAATAAAATATTGATATATTAAGATAAATTTATTAATATAGCAACAGACTCGATATTGTGAAAAATTACATATCATCTACTATAATTGACATTTTTAAATTTATTAATTACTCGCATATTTTAAAATGATTTATGTTATGAGATTTTTACATCTTCTTTATGTGTCGTTCTCTTTTCAGGATGTAGGTGATCATAGACTTCGACTTGCCCCTATGTTTGTCGCTCTTAACATTTTACCTGTTCGTATCTCTTCCTAAACCTGCTTCATCTACTTTCTCAGGCCCATCAAGTATGTCACGTAGCTGCCTTCTTTCTCTCTATAAATCCTGTGAGTATTAAATTACCCAAGCCCTTCTTCCTCATTACGTGTCCCAGAAACTTCAGCTGTCTCTTCCTGATGCTAAGTATAAGTTTTCTTTTCGTTTGCATCTTTTCCAAAACCTTTTTGTTGCTCACATGTTTGGTCTATGGTATCCTCAGCATCTTTCTGTAGAATAAGATTTCCGTTGCTTCAAATCTCTCATTGATTCTTTAGTAGATCGGCTATAATTTTCCGCCATATAAGAGAATAGATATCACACAGTAGTCTAGTACTCTTTTCTTTGTTTCCAAGGAAATCTTCCTGTCTCACAATATTCTGCCTTAAGTTTTGAAAGGCGTCCTTGGCTATGCTAATGCGCCTACTGATCTCATTTTACTAGTTTACATAAATATTTTATAGTATTTAATTACTAAATACAATTTATGAAGTATATTTAGTTACTATTTCTATAAAACAATTCCTAAACTTTATCTATTAGTAAAAATAAAATGCACTTTTTTTCCTCAAATGGCTATGGGTGATTGCCAAAAAAGAAATTAAGAGTGAAAGTGGTCCGTGGGTAAAAAGAAATCTCAGAACTAGTTTAGACAGTTGAATTTACACATTCATTTAATTTTGGCGTCCCCAGTGTGTAATTCAGATCTAAAAGACTGTATCTTCTGCTTACTTTCATGATTTCCATCTTTTTACCATCAATAGTTAATTGTTCACTGAATCTTGCACTAAATCGCATCCAGTTTTGTTTTGAAAACTTATCTATTAAGATATTCTGGTATGTATTCACTATTGTATATTCAATTTATCGGTTCAATGACAAGAATACGAGTAGACGATTTAATCAAAATTACCGTTTACTTCTATCATGCATATCAGCACAAATAGAAAGCACTCGAAAGTGTCGGAAATAAGTTCATTGTGAAGAATATACTTTTGTAATTGGGCTTAAGTCGATGTAACGTTCTTCAGGTTAATACAATCAGAAGACACAGAATCGATCGTATTTTTGGTGTGTGTGCGCATGCGCCCATCTGTGTAGACAAAAGCATGCAGGCAGACCTCCGTCAGAATCTGGAAAGCCAACCCATCTTATAAAGTATCAACCCGCATTTAAAACTTTCCGACAAAAAACTTCGTTATATGTTTTATATCGTAGCATCATACTATTATACAAATACTGAAAAGAGAAAATTAATGATTTCACCTCATGAAAATACCGTTCATTTCTTTAAAATACGCGAGGGTTTTATATATTACTTACAAATTATTTTGTTCAGGGAAGATACTTTTGTCAATTTTGCCGTCCGTAATAGACAGAAAATAATGACTATATTTTAGGTAATTCTGAGCACAATCATACAAATGAACAAGCATATATCGTGGCATAAATATTATTTTTATAGATGAATATTATTGTACGAATTTAGCAGAATGAACACGAACTTCTATCTCCTTAAGTATGGACATCATATCATAAATAATGTCATACTCACTAACGATAGAATTCTTCAAATATCACATATAAATTTCTTAAAGTTATTTCACACTAATCAACGTAGTAATGCTACTAAGTCCCAAATATTTACTAGAGAAGAATGTTAATAGTTTAAAGAGGAGAAAACACAATAAAATAACAGGTTCCAGGAAGACAGAAAATTGCAATCGACGTTTCATTTAAAGTTTTAAAGATTTTAGGTAGAAGGGAAGCAAGAAGCCGGAAGAGAATTCCACGGGTGAATATTGAGAGAAGAGAAGATAATTTACAGTAGCATTTAGCTAATTCATCAGTTAAACGATGTGACCTAGTTGTCAATCTAGTAGTACACTTTATTCATGTGGTCGAGGTACCAAGGAGAAGATTTTATTAAAGCATTTGACATGAAATTATTTAAAGAAAAGACAGAAGGAAGCCATGTCACCGTAGTGGGAAGTGACGGATGTCGATATATCCGATCAGGATCAATAAGATGGCAGACACTTCCTTTATTGAGAATCTCGAGATATATAGCAAGAGAACAATAGGACAATATTCAATTCATGCACAAATGGTAGATTTATAAATGTGTCAGATAGATTTTTATGTGCAAGATCATCTTACACGACACAGTGAAGCCTTGCAATTGGTTAAATATAATAATCTTATTAGTAGAGAAGTCCTAAATGCGACCATAAAATCTTGAAACCTAAGATTATATTGACTCAAAACGTCTTTCTCAAAGCATTAAAAAATTATTGCAAAACTGGACGTATTATTTAGAGTCAATTAAAACTTTATATATATATAATTTGTGTATTTAGGTATCAAATTTTCTTTTATACATGTGAGATTAAATAAATTTCAAACATTGTGTCTGCTTATATTTAATAAAATCCGTTCATACCCATGGATAATCTTTCGCATATTATAATTAAAACATGCCAGAAATTAGCTGTGACGTTGACAGATATTATTATCATTCATTTCTCAATGTACCCAAGTACTTTCAATCTTCTTTCGAGACCATCTTCAGGTAGATGAGTTATGGTGACAAAATATAACCGTAATAATATGTTGCTAAAATTACTGTAATTTTTTTCTGCTTCAAATATAACGGTTGACAAATTACTTTGTGTCCATTATAACGTGAAAATTATCTAAAATAGAATTTTTCTATACGTTGTAATGTCATGGTTAAGCACGTGTTAAAGCATAGAAAAAAACTGTTCATTTTACAAACATTTTAGAACATTACTATAGTATTCATAACTGATTCTATTAATTGACGGCTTAAGTTTTTTTAATGAATATTGCCTGGAGAATCTGTAGTTTGCTTTTGTTGTTTTCTTGGTGTAGGAAAATTGTGTTAGCCATCATTATTTCTTATATTATGAATGTAGACAGAAATGTTGTTGTAGATGTCTAAAAATAAACGAATGGTCAGACAAGTGTAATGTAATACGTCTTGTTAATATAAATCCAATATAATAATTAAATAATAAATATATTGTAAATCCAACATATATACTTGTTATTTTTTTTTTCGAAGATACATTTTCTCAAGGATCATTTGAATTTATATGTAATGTTGGTTTTAAGTAACAAATCAGTTGGTGGGGAGGAGTATTATAGATAATGAAATTAGTAGTATTGTATTTTTATAATATATTATTAATTTTAATATGTTATTAATATCATTTATGGCATCTTTCAAGTGTAATACGCGAAAGATTATACGTGAGTATCAACGGATTTTATTAAAAATAATGAAACACAATGTTTTCAATTCATTTAATCTCACACACACACACACACACACACACACACACACACACACACACACATATATATATATATATATATATATATATATATATATATATATATATGCAGGTTTCATTAAAAATGACAGACAAGGTATTATGGTTAAGTTTTTCATGTAATTTCTATGTGATTTTATAGTTGTTTCTTTTTAGAACATAAATTATATCAAAATTGTTCAAATAATTTTTTCAAACGCTTTCAGCTATATATGGAAATGTCGTATAATTAATCAACTTAATAAAATAAATTCAGTAAATACGCAAAAATACACTTAATACTTAATACTTAATCTTCACATCGGACTTACTCAAATTTTTCAGTGAAGCAATCCTGAGAGAAATAGTCGTCTTATTAATTGGTTACAATCTTAATAACTGGCGGTTACAATCTTAATAACTGGGCGGAAGGATAATCTAAATTGGGCAGATTTATGACTATTTTCTAGTGTTCTATGGTGCTGCGTAGAATCTTTGTGGACGTATTTGTGGTTGTTAGAATCTTTAGTATACAGTTTGTATATTTCATTATTTAAGTTGAAAATGACATCAGGTATTGCTCTATTATATCGCATTGAGCACTTTTCTATTAACACCTGATAATTATTTATATACTGATGAGTATCTGCACATAAACACATTTATTTAAATCAATACCTACTATATATATATATATATATATATATATATATATATATATTTAAGAAATAAAAGTTTATAGCTCGATGTTACATAAGATACGAACTTACTATTAATATGATATATATATATATTTAAGAAATAAAAGTTTATAGGTCGATGTTATACAAGATACGAACTTACTATTAATATGATATATATATATATATATATATATATATATATATATATATATATATATATATATTTGAAAATATTTTTGTAAGTACAGAATCTAATTAAAGAAATAAAAGTGTGTAGCTTAATGTTACACATTGTAAATGATATTAAAAAGCGAAGCAACCGATTTCGCTCCCGCTCTTCAGTCCTCTACAGGAGATTTCTAATCAGAATTAAAAATAAAAAAGAAGTGCATCATGAAAATGAGGAGGATGAAAAAATATTGTGAATGCAAGGAGCTAGAGGCTAATAATATCGAGCCCCAACAACTCACGCTGTTTGCACAGTGAAGGTTTTCGGGACCGGATATATAAAACCTCCAGAACCTTGAGATGTAATGGAGAGTGAGATTGAGACACAACAGTGAACCGATCTACACTAAAATTAGCTGCACACTTTTTATACATTATAAGGTGCTCGCAAATGGCGGAACCGTAAGTATTTGAATCGAGTCCATTTCGAGGCAACGTGTGATTTGTTATTTTAGTTGAGACATGTTGTTTTATTCTCATGTCAAGACGCTGTGTTGTTCTTCCTATGTGATCAACTCCGCAACTACATTTATATTTATAAATTAGGGAATTGATTTGGTGTTGAGGAAGAACATCCTTGAGTGCAGAACATAACATGGGCCGGATTTGAAATACAATACGTACCTTGGCCGAGAAAAACAACAATGAAAATTAGATGAAATTTGTCTAGCCATACTTTAACACTTTGATCCAACCCAGGGAAGGCTAAAATAAACGGGGCTCTATTAATGTTTATCTTACGTTTTTTAGGACAAAAGGAATCCCAACACGTATTCAACCCCGCAAATGTTGTTGGGGCTCGATATTATTTTTTATTTCTTTAATTAGATTATGTACTTACAAAAATATTGGTAAATGTTCGTTTTAGGTGCCGACGGCTTTTCCCCCTTCAAATTTATCCAAAATAGCATTATTTCTGTGCAAATGCATATGCTGAACTCAAATCAACAATTAGTTATTGAAGAAACTTGCCTTTTTTGTTTTGAAAGTTCATAAAAAAACGAACTATATTTCGCACTTTTTTCTCCCCCGTAACTCTCACGAAGTCATGTAATTAACTGCAGAATGACGTTCTACGTAGGCAGAATTTTCTGTCGAATTTTGGGTGTTTTTCTTCCTTTACTGAAACTTCCGGCGATTTACTTCCTGTGATGAAAGTAACAAGCGTAGAAATACAATAGCGCATTACATTTTACCGGAAGTACATCGCAGGAAGTATCAGTAAATGAAGAAAAATCGAGCAAAAATCTGCCAAAATTCGTTGCATTACGCAGTACGTCATTCTGCAGTTAATTACATGACTTCATGAGAGTTACGGGAGAGAAAAAGTGCAAGATATAATTCGTTTTTTTATGGACATTTAGATAAAAAAAGGTAAGTGTCTTCAATAACTAACAGTTGATTTGAGTTCAGCATATACATTTGCACAAAGTTAATACTATTTTGGATAAATTTGAAGGGGAAAAGCGTCGGGACTTACAACGAAAATTTTCCAAAATCTTTTCAAATATATATATATATATAGGAAAAACTACTAAAAAGTTGTAAGTTTAATAATGTATTTTTTGACAGTATTTATTTATTTCTATTATTATATTTGATATTTCAGTCCAAATTTTCATTAAAACAACATTTATAAGTATTATTAAAGATAGGTCTACGTTTACAAATATTAAAAAATCTGTCGCTTTCTACTTCACGTGATGTAAACAATCTCTCGGACAAACGCTTCTCACGAAAACGTTTCTAATTTAAATTTTATATTCATTTGTTTCTGATGAAAGGCCGAGGACGGTCTGAAATATCAAATATAATAATAGAAATAAATAAATACTGTCAAAAAAATACATTTTTAAACTTACAACTTTTTAGTAGTTTTTCCGATACATATTATTAAGACAGTATACGTGGATCATCACTATATATATATATATATATATATATATATATATATATATATATATATATATATCCTATTAATGGTAAGTTCGTATCATATGTAAAACAGCAGACCTTTTTCTGTTAATGGAATTTTGTTATTTCTATTATCTTTAGAAATCTGACATTATATAATCCCTTTGGTGGGACATAAGAAGATCTGTTTTGCATTTTTTTTTGCGGAATGATGTAAAAAGAATGAACTCAAGCTTCGTTTCCATTCCGTCATAACTATAATCTGACATTGGTAATTCAAATCTGAAATATTTTTCTCTATCCAGGGAATCATTCTATGGTTCTGTAAAGTTTAAACATTTTAATTATTATCTGACAAATCCAAATTGATTAATTCATTTTTGTCACGTCTTAAATTCACTGAACATTTCACCGAATTTATTCTGCGTACATAATAACCTCTGTTAACTTTATTAATTAATTAGTTAATTTTATTAAACAGTATTACATAAAAGAAACAATTTTTTAAAACATATTTCTTATGTGGTATAATCAGTACTTACGAAACTATTACAGTTTGGAACATATTTAGAACTAAACTCAGATCTGAAACATTTGAGTAGAAATAATCAAGGAAATTAACTTTGTTATTTAAACGCAATAAAGAAACACTTTATAAATAGCGTCCTTTGCCATATGGCTAACTTTTATGAAAAAGAAATTATTAAATTATCCGTATTATTAAATTATATAAACAGAAAGTAACAATAAATTATACTACAGCAAAGGATACACTTGGTGCTGATCTGCTAAAGATAATATTTATTTATTTCAAATATTATTTAAGACCTCATGTATATTGACATTTTATTAGAATATATTTGAAACACTGATAAAAATATAATTACTCCAGATATTTATGACTGTAATTATTCCATTTACTTCAAATATCTAAGAAAGAAAAGTGTAGATGTTTTACCCTTTAAATATTTAATCTAACTGCCACTTCTACTCCAACAGCTTCTTTTCTTGCACTTCCCGCCTGTGAAACTCCCTTCCGTTTACTTACTTCCCTGTTAGCTACAGTCTCTAAAAATTTAAATGGAACATAAATTGCCTTCTTCTATCTTCTTGAATCCTGTTTGCCTTTATCTTTTCTTCAATATCCACTGTATCTCTCTCTCTCTCTCTCTCTCTCTCTCTCTCTCTCTCTCTCTCTCTCTCTCTCTCTCTCTCTCTCTCTCAATATTTTAGGATTTTAAAAAAATTACAGACTCTTACATAAAGTGTTTTGAAGAGGTAGTGCTGTTCTGGGTCATAGATTCCCTGGCTGAAAAACCTACGTTTGGCAACGGGACTCTGAATACTACCAAACAATCAAGAGAAATCAGTCCTGGCTGTTAGAAAATTTCTGAGATTACATTACCCATTACAGGTGGTAACCAAACATCCCCCTAGATTATAACCCCTCTGCTTATTAAATGTGGGGCATAGTTGAGTGGGAGTAACTGAAGTCATGCATTATGGCATCATTTGCCAACTTACACAATGAGGTAATCTAGAAGTGTTGCAGGTGATTCCAAAGTCGTCTGGAGGCCGTGGTTGAAGCTAATGACGATTTTATTGAATAAATTATACTTTAGTATTTCTAGATATTGTTGTGTAATTTTGGTAAATGTATCTGTTAAAAAGATAGCAGTGGAATGTATCCTGACGAAGCCCATCACACTTTAACAGTTTTAGAATTCAGTTGTCCTTCTCCCAGACCGTTTTCTAACAAAAGGCAAAAGAAACATATACAGATAAAAGTAATCACAATCAAATTATTATTCTCTAAAACATGTATTCAGTGAATATTTTCATTAAAATAACGTTTTTATCTACTTCAGACTACATATAAGAAATTAGTCAATCTAAGAAACAGTAAACGTAGTATACAGAAAAATTATTTTTTCAATGAAGTATGACTTGATATTTCACTAAAGAAGAAATATTCAAAATTATTCATATCATTATATTAATTATAATTGATTGGTTGTCACAGAGCGTAAGCGGTTCAAATACATCAACACACAATTGTAAGTTTTAACAGAGATTCTTGGACAGCTCTCTTTTGCGTCAAAATGTTTTAATTGTTCTCACCATTAATCATGTCTTCAATTCTCTTGACAGATTCTTAATTAGATCAGAGCCTAACTTGGTCACATTAACACGTTCTTCTTATTGTCCATAAACAGTTACTTAACCACATTTGATACATGATTTGCATCATTGTTGTGTGAAAATTTGCATTGGTGTTCCTGCCCAATGTATTTCTGCAGATTATTTTATGTTTTGGTCCTATATTTCTTAATTCCTGATCCTGCCCATTTCGAACAGTCTATTAGTTCTAAGGGCTAAAAAACATCTTAAAGAAAATTACTGTCATTGCAATGTTTAATTATTAGGACTGTGTTATTTGAGTTCAAGGTTCAATTCCTCAAAACAAAAGCAGCAAAATGATTAATCAAAACAATATTTTTGTTTAATCTAACCAAAGAATGGAATACTGTTCACGGTAAAACTTAGCAAAAGCTGCATAAGAGTGTGTCTTGAAGCATTAAAAATATTCTTTTGTAGTCCCACAAAAATGCCAGCAAAATTTGCCAAAGTTTCTAACAAACCCTTTTATATCATCATTCAAACTAGTAAAAAGATCCTTGGTAGTAATTGTTCTGGGGACGTGATTATAGCTTTCATTTTCTTCTTTTGTTCTTGGTCCTTTTTTAATTTACGGTGTTGACATTGCTAACGTCGAAATTATTTTTTTTACCGCTTAAATTGACTCATGAAATATTTAGCATATGGCTTTGCTACCATTTACTCATTGTATAAAATCATAATCTATAACTTTAAGTGGTCCTGAGCATGACGGTAAACTGCATTTCGCAGCAAGGCGTCTGTTTCGGAAGTTGTGAGAAGCATGGAATCACCTCTGAATTTCTGTTGTTCCCAGGTACACCCTGACCCGGAGTGGTATTAACTGTTAGGGTCCCAGCTATGTGCAAATAGGTAACTCCCAAACTGGAGTCAAACCACTATAAAAGTATAAAAATGCACTTTTATAGAAATATATACATAAAAATAGACTTTTATAGAGATATATACATTTTTTAAGGACAAATATTACCAACAATAAATTCTGGAAGAAAAAATTATTACAATAAAAACACTTTTGAAGAAAAAATTATTCTGAGCAAAACATTTTTG